>LPNX010999039.1:0-102711 GCA_001517045.1 Pseudotsuga menziesii
CAATTGGGTAATTAACTGACTGATTTTAATGTCTATATTATGCTTGGTCTGATAAAATTTCAATGGTGCATTTCACAGGTGAGAAAAGTGAAACCAGGTGTTGCACATTGAATATGGCAGCAGATCAAAAGTTGTTGGACTTAGCTGGAAGTCTCCTTCAAATGATTGCCAAGACCCAAGAGAATCTTGGGCAGATGCTCAAGATACAGAAGAGGCAGAGTGAAATGAACCACCAGATTTTGCAAGACTCTATTGGTTTGCAAAGGGAGGTGAAAATCCTTCCGGGAGCAATCAGTAAGGGAAAGGAAGGTGGATCGGCGATGGGACATTCGTCCAAGCGACCCGATAGGAAACGATCCAGGCATGAAGACTCAAAGGAAATTGAGCAGGTAAAGATGAAGCAGACAGTGAGATGTTGGAGATGCGGAGGACATCATTTACGCCAGGACTGCCCAATGAGGGAACATGATGAGGGAAATAGCCGCAAGGTTCCTAGACTTCGGGATGAGCTGGAAGCTAAGAACCAGCAGGAGAAGTCCATGGAAGCCAAGGAGCTTGGTCGTGAACGTTCAAAGTAGATGATTGAACATGGGACAGATCTGCAATTTTGAAATTTTGATGTGCAACTGTATATGTAATGTATATACGTAATGGAACACTGAGGATGGTGTTATTCCAAGGGGGAGGGGAATGTAATGTCCTGATTTTGACCCCGTTTGCATGATGTATATAATGTAATTAATCATGGTGAGGAGCTAAAGGCAAAAGCCCCACCATCGATTTGTGTGTGTATGTTTCGGCAATAGGTATAGTTGCCGATGGTATATCGTGCTGTTTGGCACATTATAGTTGGCATCATGTAAACACGCACATCAATTAAAATAAACCACAACCATCTACAGCAGTGCAACGTTGAATGAAAAGGGCATGATTCCAAAGGATAAGGGGTGGGGGATGTCAAACCTTGGTTTATGGGGGAAAAAACCCATGTGTTACCACCTTGTGTGTTTTCCACCTTTCTTGTCTCATCCAACCTCTTCCAACCTCTTTAATGTTCTGTTGGGTAGTTGAGCAGTTATGGCTGCTGGTGGTTGAGATAGTTATTGCTGAAGTGGTGGTGGCTGTGGAGGACTGTCAGTCCCTTGCCCACACGCCCACTCCACCCACGACTGTCCGTTCTTCCCCTCACACACTCTTCCCCTGTCGGATCATCTTCCTCATGCGCCTGGCCTTCACCACCACCGCCATCTTCTTCGTGGTTTGTTTCCTGCTCGCGTGCAAGGACTCTGCATTGGTTTTTCCCACGTCGGGGACAAGAGAAATCGTGGCTGTCGCTTGGGATTCTCAGGTGCAGGAGCTATTTCACGCTCAGGGATTGTGTGTGTGAGTTTTCCTTACTGATTTGCGGCCGTGCATTTTGTTTTCCTCTGTTTGTTGCGGTTGGGTGCAAGTTGCACTCACGCACAGACTTTTTGGGGCATTTTTCCCATGTCGTGAGTGAGCTACTGTGTATGTTTTGGGTTGCTGTTGTTTTCCCATGATTTGGGATTGCTGTTGTGAGTCCAAATTCTGCTTCCACGTTGGATTGTGGATGTGTAACTTTCCTCAACATCTGTATTGAGGAATTGTGTGTGACATTGGCCGAGTTTTCCCTGTTTGGAACTGTGGAATGCTGCTATCATTTATTGTGTGCTTGGGCTACTGATATACCCTGGTTTGGGTCACAGCTGAGTTGTTTTGGCCATGCTAGGGCCAAGAACAACTCTGTGTTGCCTTGAGGGCTTGAGCTGTGCCTAGCGTTTGTTTTGGATTATCCCTGGTCTTCCTTGCTTCTTCACAGGGCTGTGAAGGGTTGTTTTGCTGCTAGTATGCAGTGGTTGTCCCTTGGACTATGCTGGCTTGGCCGATCTGTTGATGGCCTGGTAAACCCAGTGGTGTTGGTTTGCTGATTGTATCCCTTGGTTATGTGTAAGCCTGCATTGACCCTTATCCTTGGAGGAATCATGCCCAGCTCGGGGGTGGCAGTGTGCTGAGATATTGATGAGCACGCTAGCCTATGGTTGGGTGGAACGTTGCAGCGACGTAGCTGGTTGCGGGATTCTTCATCAAAAGATAAGTGCTGCTGGTTACTTCATCTCTGCAATTTCTATAGTAATTTCAAATGAATTAGGATGAACATGATTAATGCTGGAATGTATGTTTGCTTCCGTTGTATGACTGAAGATTTATGCATCTATGTATGCTTGTATGTTTAGCATTCCTGTTATGTTTAAGCTTTTAATTTTAGCATTGATCTCCTTTGTTTATGTTCATGGGGCTATTTTCCCGTATGCATGGTGATGGTCGCGTCCTCTTCGCAGGTCGGAGGGTCAGGGACGTGACATGGAATATGTCAATAGGGTATTAAATACAGAGAACAAAGTATAAACGTAATACTAAGATCAAAACCTAGTTAATATAGGAACATTTATGAAAGATACAAACCCTGAACATAAACAACATATAATAAAAATTCTCCAGCCTATGATTAGAAAATTACAAATACAAACCCTAGCATATTGTTAACCATAAAACTTAACCATTAGGGTTAGAAATTACATTGCAGCCATTACTTAACATAAACAGTAATGAATCTTTAGGAAAGAAATAGAATAGGCCTTCAAGGGTTTCATACCTAAATTTTAAGCTTTGTCAATGGATGCACCTGCACACTTAAATAACCAACATTAACAATTCAATGTAGATCTGACCTCTGTTTGATGACCAAATCACTTGGGAACTACCACGTTCCACCCAACCATGACCCAGAACTGTTCCTGGTTTAAATCCGGATTCCCTCAAGCTAGACTCCAACATGAAAGTAACTTAGAGCTCCTAAGGTAGGGTTTCCTAACTGGTAATCAGTTCTGAATCAATCATCTTTTCCTTGCAGGAAAAGTTCTCCAAGAAAACACTTGAGAGCAAAAACAAGCAAAATAATAATTCTCCTAGATAAAAATCAGAACCCCAAGCCTTTGCTTGGCTTGAGTCTTTATAGACAGACTTTTTAGTCAAAGGGGCAGTTAAATCAAGAAATCCTTGATTTCTTGATTTAACCCTATTTAATTTACTGGGGTAATTTTCAATTCTTAACCTAGGAACTTTTAACTAGTTCCTAGTAAATCTTTCATAGATATTTCACTATTTATTAATCCTTTAATAATAAATAATAATTGGTGGAGCTTCTCTTCTTTCTTTATTCAATTATATAATTAATTCTTTATACATACTATGTATAAAATACATAGTATTAAAATACTTGTTAGCATTTGTCTTCAGGCATCATGTATCATGATGCCTAGACTTAACAACACTTCTTTATGAAGGTTAAGTAGATAGGTGGCTCATGTCTACTAGTCTAGGAAACTCTAAACATCTTTGCATGCTAGATTTCCCTCATATAACGTGGTGTTTCTTCAGTACTTGATGAGAATACAGAAATTCAAAATTTTATTTAATCACTTAAAAATAAGTATGATGAGATCAATATTATTCTCGAGTCCTTTTCACTCAAAGGTGATTTTAATCTTTTCAGTAACCCCTAGTGCTTACCAGAGCCCATACTCAAAGCTTATAACAGGGAGTTACAAACATAGTGCAATTCCAGAGCTCTCACTCAACACTAAATGCTAGGATGTACTTGTACGATACACCTAGGGATACAATGGCCAAGGATCCGATGCTCCAGAGCTTATGCTCAACATCAACATGGAATGCTCTAGAGCTTATGCCCAACATTTCCAATTATATTTTCATGTGTTCCAGAGCTTTATGCTCAACACAAATGTAAGTACTCATGTGCTCCAGAGCCTCTCGCTCACCACAAAACATCTCATCGATCATGTGCTTCAGGGTCCACGCCCAACACAAAACATTTCATCAATCATGTGCTTCAAGGTCCACGCCCAACACAACCAACATATATATACATATATCATCAACAATTGGCTTACACCCAATATACAAACAATCATCATGTTCATATGCAATGGGGTCTTTGACCCAATATAAAAATAAAACATCAATATAATCATCATGATCAATAGGCTCATGCCTATAAATGGTAGGTCCAAAATTCGGGATGTTACACACCGAGGATGAAAGAGCCACGAATTTTCCATTTATGAGTTCCCAGATAGAGCAAGTAATGCCAGTAAATGACATTTTAATAAACTGATTTATATACAGATTGTACGATCAATGAACAATTAATAAACACCATTTTTATATCATTCATACATACTATAGTTCGTTCCAACTATTATACCCAAATGAACAACTTACCTGTAATATATCTACTTGATAATTGGGAAGCAACCACAAGCGCTCTGTCCAATAATCTCACACTGTGATGTCCTCTGTATTTTTCCTTTAAACCACGAAGGATACTAATAGTGTCTGCCACACTAGGTTCGGCCACATACACCTGCTCCAAAATATCAATAGCAACAAATTTACTAGCAGAGAACTAAAATAATATAAACAACTAAATGAATACTTCTAATAACCGAATTAAGCACTCACATGTTGGAATCGTCGCTCAAATGCAACATCTTTCTCCACATACTTCCAGTACTCTTCGAGAGTAGTTGCTCCAATGCACCTATGTTGACCCCGAGTAAGCATTGGTTTGAATAAATTGGCAGCACCCATTGACCCCTCGGTATGCCCTGAAAACAAAATTCAAAGGATCTTTAATCTAGCCTAATGAGTTATAACATATATAATTATTGCTTAAGGAAAAAGTTTAACCACACGCAACCGAAGCAAGGTTCTCTTACCCACACCCAGAATACAGTTTTCAGCCTCTCTTCAAATTCACCCCTGTATTTGGCACCAGCTACTAGAGCTCCCATGTCTAAGGCTATCAACCTCATATCTGACAAATTGCTATATAAGATAATTTGGAAACCAAAACAAAAAACAAATTAGCTTCTCTGTCAATCTTGAAAACTACAATAATCATGCAACCCTGAGTCCACCAGAACACTGTAGGCACGCGTGCACCCACCTTCAACCAAATTCGCAAAGCAAACCTACAAACTAAAATTTGCAAACAATGAAAATATATCAATATGTGCAGAAGGGCCCACCTTGGTACATCCCCTCTGATAATTCTTTGTGCGAGACCTTCCACGACAACAGACTTTCCAACACCAAGGTCTCCAATAAGCACAGGATTGTTCTTGGTTCTACAAGACAAAATTCTAATAACTCTCCAAATTTCTTCATCTCTACCAATGACGAGATCAAGCTTCCCAACATCTTCAACCAAATCACATCCATATGTTTTCAAGGCCTGGAAATTAGTATCACCAAACGCAGTATCTACCTTTTTTCCCTGTCCTCGGAGTTTCTCCAATTTAGATTTCACTCTAGCTAGACTCACACTTGCATCTTTGAAGCAATCTGAAACTTAAGAGTCTTCTAGCACTCCATGAATTAGATGATCTACTGCCAAGTGGTTGTCCCCCTTGTTTTTTTTGCAAAGACTGAGTACGCTTGATGGCTTTTATCAACGAAGAGTTTGGAAGAATGTTGTCGGGGGCAGGGTCTTGGGAGGGGATTTTTTTCAGGGCCTGGCTGAGGACTCTCTGTACTGCTTCCACATTTTCCTCTCCACCTACAGCAGATGAAATCGCTTAGCGAAGAATGTCTACTCTGATCAAATACTAGTCTTACATTCCTCGATGCAAAACTAAATTAAGCCATCATTCACTGAAACACAGCCAGAACAACAATAATTCAATGATGGGTATCACGATACAATGAGTAGAATTCATGGAGGAAGGAAGAAAAGTCTTGTCGATCAGGTTGCGATGTGTTACATTAATTACCAGTGTTAGGGCGCTTGGTACACAATAATGAAATGGTTAAAATGCAGATTTTGGGACCCCATTAAATTGCGTTGTATGCAACTCTAGTATAATCTCTGCCAAGTATGAGACGTGACACTAGTACAATTTCTAAGAAAAAATAAATGGCAGCTTACCTTTGCATGCCGCGTTGTATGCAACTCTACTATCTAGTACAATCTCTGCCAAGTATGGGACGCGGCCCTAGTACAATCTCCGAGAAAAAATAAATGGCAGCTTACCTAAGCCCACCGCCAACGTCTGGGAGAGGATTCCAAGGCATGACATCACGCCTTCCCCGCCAATAAGCTGTTAACAAAAAATCAAAATTAAATAAAAATTAAATAAATAAATATTTTAACACTACAATTAACCTGATTTGAAAAACAAAAATAATACACCAACGCCATATATAAATGTCTCCCATAGGGCACATAAAAAACCACAAAGGTGTTTGAATTGGATATATGGAATTTCAACCTTGAGAATGAGAATTCAGAATTAGAAGTCAATGAATTTAACTAATTTGTTTATCTTTCAATGAATTTATCTCTATCTCATCATCCTTTAAAGTATATGATAATCTTGAAAGTGACAGCGCAGAAGATCGACTCGTTAACGTCACTCCTACCCAATAAAAACGAGGATTTATGGATTTAAAGGAAAAAGTAACAGTGACGATTGCACATGCGTTCTTGGTCCTTAAATGGGTAATTATCGGGCTTTTGTTGATTCTGGGGCCGAAAGCTCATTAATTTCCAGCGCACTAAATGATACCCGCAAAC
Source organism: Pseudotsuga menziesii (assembly GCA_001517045.1). NCBI lineage: Eukaryota > Viridiplantae > Streptophyta > Pinopsida > Pinales > Pinaceae > Pseudotsuga > Pseudotsuga menziesii. The sequence goes on from LPNX010999039.1 coordinate 6,680, forward strand.
AATAAAGACCAATGAGAATGAGTTTATAGGAAATGGTCGCTATATATTCGGTTGGTTGGGTCCATGGTAATTTTGGATTGGCTTATATGCCACACAATGTCTAGAGTCAAGACGTGAGAGGTTTTTATTGCATTAATTATTATAGAAAGTCAGAAACTTTACCTAGCATTTAGAATATGTTTGTTGATGAGAGTGTATGAAACTTGAAAGTGCCATGATTCTAATGAAGAATAACGACATGTTACTATTTTGAAGTGGAAGATAAAGACTCATACCAACTAAAGACTCATACCAATTTATCCTTTCCCTAGATTGTCAAATCATTTGAATGTAAAGCTTTCTTACCTCACAATGAAGGTGATCCCTATCTTGTGAATTCTCTTACGATATGTTGTACCTACAAAAGAATATAAAGAACAAGATACAAAAGTGAAAGCAAAAAGATAATTTAATGGTCTATAGCAATGAATAACTCACATCAACCACAAATTATTCATGGGAAAGGGAGACACATTTGTATTAACAAAAATAGAGAAGAAAACTACAACCAAAGCCTTGATGTTGAAGCCTTGTTATCACACGTTTTTTTAATCTCCACTCACACACTCTAACTCTACAAGCCTCTCACCCAAGAACCACACTCTTTTCTTCTCACACCTACAGTAATTCCAACAACATAAAGATACTTTTATGATCCTCTATCCTTCCATCCATGAAGGAGAGCTTGTTTATATTGTCCAAAGAGGGGCCAAATGGGTTGAGAATATTTGGGAGGAAGGTGAGAGATCATCCCTAGAGGTTAGGGGTATGAGTTCCACTTAATTTGATGAGTTGGGATAAACCTCCACGAGCACTTTCTTCTATAAGGCTCTTGAAAGTTCTTATTTTTTCCATTTTGAGAGTGTTGACGCTCTTTGCACACTAGCAGAAGGCATCAGGGAGGGTCGTCGCTTCTTGTCCAAATGCAACAAGTGTGACCAACGCTTCCTGCCAATAGGAAAAAGGTGTTAGGATTGGATGACGCCCTATGGCAACAAACAAGGTGCATCAAAGCTCCTAGAATTGGACAAAAACTCCTCCAAAATATGTTTTGGCCAACAAACTTCAAGAGAGTAGGCAAGGTGACATTTTTTAGGTGTAACAAAAACAACACAAATTTTCTAAAGTGTTTCTTGTAGTTGAAACGTTCTCGAAGTTGATATATTTTTTTCCTTGTAAGAAGCCTAGTGATGTGAATCATTATGCAAAGATTTTCTTTAAGGGGTTAATTTAACTCATGTATTGCTAACATCAAACAAAGACACAATATTATTAGCAATTTTGGATGGATGCTTTGGAAAAATATGAAGACAAAGTTGAAACACAATTTTACATCACCCTTAGATAAATGGATTAACAAAGACCTAGTGAAACAAAACTTTGCAAAACCCTTGAAGTGTCTCATTGAAGACAAGTTGAAACAATAGGATCAAGTTTCAAAACACATTTGTTTCACATATAATAGTTAAGGCATTTGCAAAGGAGAAACAACAAATATTGAAGGACAACACTACATCATATAAAGAGTGCATTGACATACAACAAAGGCACAAAGCATATGAAGTACATATGAAGTTGGACATTTTGTCATGGTGCATTTGAGGAAAAAGTGATATTCTAGAGGCACCTACAACATCCTAAACATGAAGATTAGACCATGTCAAATCATGTAAAAATTTGAAATATTTTCTTTTGAAATTTAGTTTTCAAGGGAGCTCAATATATTGTCCATATTTAATGGCTTAAACATGTAAAAAGAAGGATACATTGTCAATCAAAGAACATAGAAAGGTAGAAGAAATTCATGAGATAGAGATTGAGGGAGTTATGGAAGAGAAGGTAACTAGAATGCGAACAACCAAGTATAAACATTTCTTAGTGAAGTGGAAGGATAGGATGGGAATGGAAAGTACAACAAATTTAAAGTGGAGTATTAAAAAATTCATAAGGAGAAGATGATTGCAGAGGATGAAACAATAGTGTAAGAAAAAATAACATCTTACTTACAACACAAGAAATTGATACAAAAGTATCCAAAAAAATTAAATATGATAGTGAAACAAAAGAAAGCAGAATAAAAATTAAAGCACGATAGAAGGGTGGATGCATGAAGTTAGTTCCCAAAATTGTTGCAACAAGTACATGTGCTCATTATGAATTTGAAAAATATACACTTTTTTTTATTTAAATAGCTATAACAATTGTCAAACCTCCACACCCTCATCATGGTCTCCTCGAATCCCCCTCCATGTTGAATTCCACATAGATATTATTCTATGTGAAAAATTGCTTGTGTTTTCAGAAGAATGCATGTGTTCTTAAGGTGAGCAATATGAAGCCCGCTATGCAACAATTAATGTTGCAGTGGGTGCATCATTTTCGATTAGATATCGAGTTGCTTGAGATCCAGTGAGAAGTGATGCACCTGCCACAACATTAATTGCTGCATAGTGGGGTGCATATTGTTGGTTGTGTTATTAATGTCTATAAATTAATCCATCTAACATAATGAAACAAATAAAAAAAGTGACCATTTTTTATTCAGTTTCTCCTACCCACATGCCTCTTCTCCAACTAATTACATGTGTGTTTTTTGGTCAATTCAAGCAACATCTTACGAGGAGTGGTATGATAGAGGCTGGTTCATTGGTACTTAGTGTTTTTTATAAGACTTCTCATATCAATAGGTTGGTTCATTGGTTAGTGTTTTTTTTATAAGATTTCTCATATTAAGATAGGTTGTATTCCGAATCTCATTTTTTATATTTTTAAAGTTTTTCAAATTTAAATAGTTTAAAAAATTATTTTCATTATGGTTTAAATGTTGTTTTTATTTAGCTAGGATGGAGAAAAACCTTAATCTAAATCGAAAACCTAACTACAATCAACCCCATGAGACCCGTACACAAAAATTAATCATTGTTTAGATGAAATTAGAAACCTAATTGGTGAGCTTAGGAATATTAGAGAGACATATTGTCTTTCATTGGTCACTCTTCTCAACACCATTATTGCTTACATTGGATATGTGCATGATTGATTATATAGTATATCTAAATGCAGGCACAAAATGAGTGTCTAATACTACTCAATTTGGAGGATTAAAGAAGAGGTAAAATATATGCATATAAAGATATTATTGTTCAATTGTTTATTGATCCTAGAACCAACCAATCCCCTAAATTGAGAAAGATGCATATTTGCATGTATTGGTGGACACCTTAACCATTTAAATACAAATAGATGGGTAGTGCTTTATGGTAATTTATAAATCTTGCTGCAATAACAAGGAGCTTCCATTGTATTTTCTATACAAGTTATGGATCGAGTTTATTATGTGTTTCCATGTCAGTTATTTTAACATTGGTGAATTTCAAGGGGCTATTTTTCACTTTAGTATAATTCAATTTACCTTCATCATTACTTTACTTTTTAGGGGCTCAAAGAGGTTCATGTGTAAGAAAGTTTCTTGAATAACATAAATACAAAATATTTTTATATTTTCATTGCCATTAACAAGTAATAGCTAAACATAATTGCAATTGCAAAGTAATTGTAATTTTCTTTAATTGTGAAAAATAAACTCAAGTTATAAGTCAGAGATGTTCATAATTGTAACCTTAAATAACTTACAAGAATTCCCTACCCTTTATAATAAGAGTATGCATTGATTATTGTTTGTCTCATCCAAGTTGTGGTTGACACATTTATTTATGGGTTTATAAATTTCATAAAAGTAGGTTTAATCCATTTGGATATCCATGTACATATCCATGTGCATATTGCATTGATGAAATGTTGAAGTGTCGGTTGTAAGTTATTTTCATTTTCATTTTGTATGTGTTTTTATTAAAATCCAATCCATGTTACCAATGGAATGTGTATATGTTAACACCATTATCTAATTTTCATTATGATATCTTCATTTATAGGTTGTAAATCAACTTTGAAATTTTGTATTTTCTTTCTTCTACTGCTCAATCTACATCCTTTAAATCTATGATGTGAATTTTATTCAACATGAAAAAGGTCATAAAAGTTGTGTGAGAGTTCACTATGGTGAAGTGAAGATTCATGTTCTTTTATCACGAGCATTCTCTTCACTTGATTTAACAAATATTCTAAACTTTGTCTTGTGTTCTTCCTCAGATTGCTCAACAATTCTTCCCAAACTATTTGATATCACATTTTTTTATAGAAAAGGGTAAAATTTATATTAAAATAGGTTGTGGTGAATCAAACCACATGATAATACATTATGGGAACTATTTTTCAAAATTTCTCTCAAAGTATAAGATATCATAACAATATCTCCCAAGGGGACAAAAAAGGGGGTCCAAAAAACTACATATTTGGAATGTCTATAAATATATTGCATAGTAAAGTTTCCTAGCAACGATAAACATTTAAGTACATATCACTAAAAGACTAAGTAAAGTGATAGTTTTTGTGGCTTTCCTCCATGAAGTTCTCTCCATGTTCTAGATCAGGAGCAACTTGTGAAATTGAATGTCTTATGATGACATTTGTTGGTTGTTACACTGTCTCCCTCTAAGCAGCATGCGGTTGCAACTTTGGATAAAGTGTTTTTCGATCATAAGAAGAAAACGATATGGTTTGGAGATTCAAAAAGAAGTTGAAAACAAGTACCCAGCCTGAAGCAACCACGGTTACTGAAAGGGTTGCAATACCAAATATAGATGAAGATGCAGAAAAAATGGCCTCGCTTAGTGTTGCATCTGCACAAGAAAGAGCTTATAATGTTTGCAAACTGAAAGGAGCTGTGGACTAGTACAAGGAAAAGATGACACAAATAAAAGAGACCCTGGGAAACGAACATGGAGAAATCCGAGAGGTGAAAAGGAAGCATGAAGCCACAGTTGCATATTTAGAAGGGCTTCAGCATGATTACCAGATATTGGAAACAAAAAAGGATGCCTTGGAATTGTCAAACACTATCATTGATGGATAAAAGAAGGACCTAGAAAGTAAGACTGGAGAGTTTGAGGTAGAAAGGTCCACAGTTGATAAGAAGGTGGAGGAGTTAAAGGTCCAAGTTGCAAAACTTGAAGCACATAATAGTTCTCTGGAGGTACTGTTGAAAGCAGCAAATGAATGGAAAATGGATATAGCACCTCTCAGAGAGCATGCTCTCTTGCTCATAAGAAATATATATCAATTTCAGGTGAAACTTGTAGAAGAAGTCTACGGGATTAAGCAAGTAGAAGCCAGATTACAAGAGATCTCAGTGATATCCACTGAATTCAAAATGAGGACTTAGGAAATTGTAGAAACTATCCAAGTTCAATTGAATTGGTTGGAAACTAATAAAGAATTTCTAGAAAGTGCACCTAAAAAGAGTCCAGAGAAGTTGCAGATCGAGTATGATATCATGGATTTCAATAGCAAGGTTGTTGCAAGAATAACAACTGCGGTGGAGAAGACACTGGAGATGCATGGAATTCTACAAAAGAGTGCTTACAACCCACAATAGATGCCAGAACTCTGCATCAAAGAAACTGCATGAGTTTCCATATTAAGAGGAGCATTTGAAGTACCTTCATGACAAGCTGCAAGAGGATGAAATTAATATACAGCCGGTTAAAGTCCTAGATGAAAAAGTGGTAAAAGGTTTGGTTGAACAAGCTACAATCAAAATTTCCTTCTGGAAGACCAGCTCAGAGTCACTCCACAAAGGGTGGCAGAGATAAAATCCCATCTGTCCACACATGAGGTCACAATCATATTTTTGGAACCAATAAACTTCGAGACCATAGCTGCAGATGTTGTTGCATGGAAGCAATTCATGGATGGATTGGATGAGCCCACTTGATTTGTTTTGTTTTATTCACATGAGGTGAAATTCTATGTAATATTTTGTATTTATTTCAATTTTCCAAGCGAGCACACTAGAGGACAAAAATTTTGTAATTGAAAGGGTGAGGAAGCCCAAAGGGCGAGAAGTAGATGAAAAGTCATATGCAAAGGTATACATAGGGGTAGAATAGAAGAGATAGAGGACTTTCTCTAGCACACATGCTGAAGATTTTTGTAAGGAGAACTATTTCTGTTTATAACAAAGAGGACCAAACTTTCGCTGGAGGAAGGACTGTATGATATTCAAGATGGTTATGTGGATTGTTGAATGTGAACTACTTCTGTTTTGGCTTGCTGCATAATTGTGAGATCGTTCCAACCTATTTAATTATTTATGCAAGTTTATGAATGGTTTCATTATTCTATTTCGAATCTCGTGCAATAAAATGAGTAATAAACGTTCTAACTTCACAGAGCTATCTTTGTGTAATTTTTTTTGTTGTATTTATGTATGAAGAATATAATGGCTATCTATAGGATTGTGTGTGCAAACAATACAGTATATTTACTAATTTTAATGTAATTATTTTTCCCTGTGGATAGTTAGAATTAGTTAGTTGTTCTTTGCTTTCGTAGAGTGACTATGGGGTAGGAGCAGTAAGACGAAGGTGTTGAAATATTGTAACTTTGAAGAATATTCTATATGTATCTTTTTGTGGTCCCCGATGGTCCGACCGGGAGAACCACTTCTATTACTATGTACCCCGATGCTTCTAATCGAAAGAACTAATAAGAGTCATGAGGTAGTCCCCTCTAATTGTAAAGGTCGGTCATTAGCACCCGAGTGTGGTTACTTGAGCCTACATGTGTAACTCGAGCCTACATGATTAACTAGAGCCTACATGTCGGATTTAATTATTAAAGTGAACGGATAAATATAAATAGAGGTGTGGCGCTCCTCATTTGGAACACGCACTCTCACTTGTGTAGCGCATTAGTGGAGAAGAGAGAAGTAGCTGGAGAAGGAGGAGGATCAGGATTTGATCTCCTTTTTGGTTTTACCTTTTATCTTTTTGGGGCATCTATATTGAGGAAGCTTTTACTGGGTTTTCCTAGGATAAATATTTGTGTTCTTTTTGTATGGTTGTGCTTGACTATCTTTCAGTGATCCTTTGGCTTATGGTTATGTTGTTATGATGCTAAATGTTTTAAGATCTGATATAACCATTAAAAATTCAACATGGTATCAGAGCCACCCTGAAAGAACACATTATGCAGCTACAGAAGCCAAGGCTTCTCGCTTTTTGGGTCTCTCTCCACAATCCATTATCAAAAGAAGGCTAGGATGACTCTCCATTGAAGGGCACATCTTTCTGTCGAAGCAGAATTCGATGCCGAGCATTTTCAGTTTTCGGTGCAAGAAATTAGGGCTTTCTATAGAAGAAGAATTTTTGAGTGAGCCTAGCATAGGATTTATCTCCTCATCAAAATCAAAGTTTAGAGACCTGGATCAAGATTTTTGGTTGGGTGAAACTCTGGGAAAGTCAAACCTTAGTTTGACCCCAAGCTGGAAAAACCCTAAATACTAAAACTGATACGTTTTGGTACATTCGCTATATCATGGGATTGGCGATGGTTTAGGAGCTAAAAATTCAGAGGTCGAAGATGAAATCTTGATTTACACTGTGTCCAAAATTCAAACTCATATTCGCTATATTCGGGGAGATATGATCCCTCCAAGTTAGGGTTCCAACCTCTTCCAGGATTCATCCCTAAACAAGACACTTGGGGATAATTGCTATATCTTGGGATACAAAGGTCCAAATTAAATTTATGAAGATGTTCCAGAAATATAACAGACTTTAATTTATGTGGTCCGAGTTTCAAGCCTAGAAAATGAAACAGTGACACGTGGCAGTCCGTACAACTTCATTGTTTTGAACAGTTCTGTAACTGGTCACCTTGCAAAAATGATCATAAGTCCCAATTGGTGAAACAAATTCTGATGAAACCTATGGTGTTGGAACAGGGACATGCGAGGATACCTCAGTGCAAATGTTTAGACATAGAGGAGTAGTATTTTCGGAGATATCGCAGAAACATTAGCAGGCATTTTTGCAGAAGAAGTTGGTAAACTAGGACTTCTTGTTCCAGGAGCTTCCCTCCACTGTTTTCAGAAAAGGAGTACATTGGATAGATCAAATTGAAGAGATCTATCTTTCTATCCAATCATATCTGAAATATTCCAAGTTTTGAAAATTAGGGTTTCTCTAACAAGCCATAGATCAACCAGCTCCGAAACCAGGACGGACACCTCAAATCGAGAGGTTCCAGTTCCAGAGGGAGATGAGGCTCAAAGCCTTACACCAGAAGAACTTGGTCAAGACCAAGAAGATCATTGCTGATTCAGTCATGGATCAACTTGTACCACAAGTGTCTTCCCTACAGACACCTAAAGGGATGTTTGATTCCTTGACCAAGCTATTTGAAGAAGAAGAAGCTCGACTCATAAGAAGAGAAGAAGAAGATGGGAGCAACTGAAGATCAAGCCCTCACGATTCAAAGAAGATCCCTCAAGCGATGAGGAATATGAAGAACTAAATTCTTGAAGAACCTCTTATCCATCTTATCATTTGGAAAAGAAATGATGACTCCATGAATGAAGAAGATGATGAAGCAGAATGATCAAGACGGAGTCTACCCACGAAATGAATAAAAGATAAGTATTCAATTGTCATTTCATGATATTGTTTTGTTATGCATTTGATTATATTAAGTTGATGTGTTATGCATAATAGATTGTTTGCATTAATGACAGTATACTACTAATATGCATGTGATGGGTAAGTAGCTCATGGTGCTATACAACTCTCCATTGCTACTTATCTAGAATGAAACCTCTTTGCTGACATATTGGATTAATGCATAATTTCAATGATGTCATGGTAGATATGGAAGGCATCTAGAAAGTTTCCATGAGATATGGATGAATGTTGTATTGGCTAAACAGTTTCATGATGCATAAGAATTTTTCATTATGCATATGTTTTATGAAATAGTTCTAACCATGCAACTGGTGCATTTGAATTGTAGGAAAGGTCTTGCACAACCTCCTACAAGAAAAGAAGGACGAGACTTGTTCCGAAGAACAAGTGATGACAATTCAAGATTCACTCCAATAAACATGAATCTGAAGCTCCCAGGGTCGGAGACACCATGACAGAAGAAAGAGCTTCAGAGAGTGGTAGATCCACCTCGAAGGATGAATACCACCATGGGTAAGAGATATAACTCAAGATGAAGAAAAGAATGGCAAGACTTCCAAACCAAATGAAGAGGCCTCAGACACACTCTAGTTGTGTAACATAGTTAGGTGACATCATTGATGCTAACCTTTCCAGCTATGAAAGAAGCTATGATTAAAGAGTAACAGTTGATCATGGGGAATGATGTATATGATATGGTTTCGAGACACAAAGGGAAGTATGTAGTATCTTCCATATGGATCTACAAGAACAAGTGTACAAAGCAAGGTTCATGATTTTCCTCAGAAATAATAGACTATGACATGACATACTCTATCGACTAGACCTACTAGAATTATATATCAAGCATAGAACCACCTATACAGAATGAAGAGGGAAGATGATACTCCACTTCAGGGGGAGTGACTACAGAAGATATCTAATTTCAACATGGTATGACATGATGGACAGCTTCCTGATGGATCAAGACTTTACCAAGAGTAAAGTGGGTTCCAACCTTCAAGGTTGAATGCAAAAGACTAGGATATGTTGATGACCTGAAAAGATGAACTCATGGAAGATGTTATGATGAAAGAATACTAGAATGATGTTTGGGATATAGTACTTAAACCAGAAATCAAGAATGTGGTATCTTCCAAATGGATTTGCAAGATAAAATATGTTGTTGATAGAAGTAAGGAAAGACTTGTGGCTGTAGGTTTCTATAAGAAAGAGGAAATTAATTCTGAAGAGACACTTACTCTAGGAAGCAAGGTACACTTCCTTCATAACTATCATGGTAGTTTCTTCCATGATGAAGTAAAGACAAGCCTTCCTTATTGGTATGATTGAGGAAGAGTTTTACATTGAATAGTCACAAGGATTTGAAGTTGAAGAAATATGGACTCACGTATGCAAGTTGAAGAAGGCCCTATATGGCCTGAAGCAAGCTCCTCGAGCTTGGTATGAGAGGACAGATAGTTTCCTGTCGAGCATGGGCTTTACCAAGAGTAAAGCTGATCCTAACCCTTACCTCAAGGTTGTAGAAGATGAACCTATCATCCTACAACTATATGTGGATGACTTATTATTGATAGGGAATGAGAAACAGAATATGGAAAGCAAGAAGAAACTAGTAGAAGAATTTGAGATGAAAGACCTTGGGTTAATGCATTATTTCCTAGGTCTAGAAGTATGGAAAAGTTCAGAAGGAATCTTTCTTAACCAGGGAAAGTATGCAGTAGAGATATTGAAAAGATTCAATATGTTGGAATGCAAAGCCTTTGCCACACCCATGGATTCCAACTTGAAGTTGTTAACTAATGACTCATCAGAGCTAGTGGATGTGACTCATTACAGATAGATCATTGGGTCATTGATGTACTTAACAAATACTAGACCAGACATTTGTTTTGCTGTGAACACCTTAATTCAATATCTAGTTCAACCTAGAGGGGTTGACTTGGTAGTTGCAAAACATGTGATGATATATTTGAAAGGGACTATAGACTTTGGTCTATACTACGATAATAGCCATGAGTATAGATTGTATGGTTATACAGATGCAGATTGGGCCGGAAGTATCTCAGATAGAAAAATCACATAAGGTGGATGTTATAGTCTGGTATCTGCTATGATTTCATGGTTTAGCAGAAAGCAATCCAGTGTTGCTCTAAGCACAGCCGAAGCAGAATATATAGCAGCTTGCTCTGCTAGTTCTGAATCCATATGGCTTCGAAAGCTAATGTCAGGATTATTCAACCTAGAGTTGGACACTACCGTGTTTCTATGTGACAACCAAATTTGTATAAAGATGACAGAGAACCCTGTGTTCCACGATAGATTGAAGCACATAAAAATCAGGTATTTCTACATTCAAGATATGATGTAGAAAGGAGCCATAAAGCTCCAGTATGTGAGTACAGAAGAAAAAGTTGCTGATGTGTTGACAAAGCCTCTGTCCCGAGTAAAGTTTGAACACTTTTGAGACAAGCTTGATGTGGTTCGGAAAGACCTTCCCCAAAAGGGGGAATAGTGATGTTTCAGTGGGATTGTATCATCCCTGGGCACTTACCCTAAAGTGATCCAGGGACCTCAATCCTCGAGAATGAAAAGGGATCGTATCATCCCAGGACATATGTCCATAAGTGATCCGATGACTTCAGTACTCGAGAACGTGTGTTGATCCCATAATTACAAAAGGAAGGATCGTTGGTATCTCCGTAAAGAATTGATCCCATAATTTCGAAAGGAAGGATTGTCTGAGTTCCACAGATGTGTTGACCCCGTAATTCCTAAAGGAAGGATTGTCTGAGTTCCACATATGTGTTGATCCCATAATTCTGAAAGGAAGGATGGTTGGTAGCTCCGTGAAATTGCTTTTCCGCACCGGGAGTTCCGCAACGTTTTTTCTTGGTCATAGGAATAAATGTAGGGCATTACTAGAATAGTAAAACATTAGATTAAGACTTATGACAATGCTAGACCTATTCGATAGAAGATGTGATCGGTTAACCCGAAGAAGGCAGCTGCTATCAAGGCAGAGGTGGAAAAACTATTGAACGTAGGATTTCTCTATCTAGTCCCCCTGACTGAATGGGTGTCCAACCTAACTGGCAAAAGGAAGGATCGTCTGAGTTCCACAGATGTGTTGATCCCGTAATTCCGAAAGGAAGGATTGTTGGTAACTCCATAAAGACCTAAATCCCATAATTTCAAAAGGAGGGATCATATGAGTACCATAGATGTGTTGATCCCGTAATTCTGAAAGGAAGGATCATTGGTAACTCCGTAAAGACTTAAATCCCATAATTCCGAAAGGAAGGATCATCTGAGTACCACAAATGTGTTGATCCCGTAATTTCGAAAGGAAGGATCATGTTGATGTTTTGATGATGATGATGTTTCTGATCGAAATATTAGAGTATGATGATGATGATGTTGCTGATCGAAAGGTCAAAGTGTTGAAGATGTTGTTGTTGATCAAAAGGTCAAAGTGTTGAAGATGTTGTTGCTGATCAAAAGGTCAAAGTGTTGAAGATGTTATTGATCGAAAGGTCAAAGGGCTGAAGATGTTGCTGATCGAAAGGTCAAAGTGTTGAAGATGTTGCTGATCGAAAGGTCAAAGTGCTGAAGATGTTGCCGATAGAAAGGTCAAAGTGCTGAAGATGTTGTTGCTGATCGAAAGGTCAAAGTGCTGAAGATGTTGATGCTGATCAAAGAGTTGTTGTCGTTGAAGATTGAAGACAAAGAGTATATGATGTTGAAAAGATTCCAATGATTTATAGATGTGTTACCCTAATGATGTTGATGATGTCCTCTATCTCTCTCCTACCATTGTTGTTGTTGATGTTGTTGTAGAATACCCTTCTCGTTAAGGGGGAGTGTTGAAATATTGCAATTTCAAAGAATATTCTATATGTATCTTTTTGTGGTCCCTGATGGTCCTACTGGGAGAACCACTTGTATTACTTTGTACCCCGATGCTTCTAATCGGAAGAACTAATAAGAGTCATGAGGTAGTACCCTCTAATTGTAAAGGTGGGTCATTAGCACCCCAGTGTGGTTACTTGAGCCTACATGTGTATCTCAAGCCTACATGATTAACTCGAGCCTACATGTCGGATTTAATTATTAAAGCGAACGGATGAATATAAATAGAGGTGTGGCACTCCTCATTTGGGACACACACTCTCACTTATGTAGAGCATTAGTGGAGAAGAGAGAAGTAGCTGGAGAAGGAGGAGGATCAGGCTTTGCTCTCCTTTTTGGTTTTACCTTTTATCTTTTTGGGGCATCTATATTGAGGAAGCTTTTGCTAGGTTTTTCCCTTTAGGGTTTTCCCAGGATAAATCTTTGTGTTCTTTTTGTATGGTTGTGCTTGACTATGTTTCAGTTATCCTTTGGCTTATGGTTATGTTGTTATGATGCTAAATATTTTAAGATCTGATATAACCTTTAAAAAGTCAACAAAAGGGAAGACCTGCACATCTCTAGTGAGGTTCTTACCCACTATCACTTGCATTTAGTATAGGCACTTGCATTTCATTATATAACATAAAATCACATAAACAGTGGACTGAGCCGCAACTAGTAAAATAGATTTAAACATTCCTTTAATTCTATGGTAGTCGGGCCGCTAACGGGACAAATTACCCATACCAAATGATAAATGATCTAATTGGGAACGGTTATTGGGGAGAATCCCTACTGTTGGTACCTGGGATTTTCCAGGCATCAATAAGTTTCAATCATTTTTACCTTCTCTCTAATTGTATCACATGTTAGTTGAAGTAATTGATGGCTTCATGCATTCCCTCCATTTCATTATTGATAGACCTTATGATGCAACTAATTTCCCTTATCCCATCATTATCCAAAGGACATAAATGTATGGAGACCATTAAGTATCTAAACCATTAACTGCAATTTGAAAGGTGAACATGGAAAGCCACTAAATGCGCAAAATCCAAGAATTCTTCAACCCATAAACATAGGTCCACCCACAGATAAGCCCTCAAAATTCTCCAAAGGAATCGACTCTAAAACACAAAGTGAACCTAGACTAACAATAGCATAAGGAAAAGCCTTAGTTGGAGCACTCGCCTAATATAGACTGAGCACACCAGACCTAGACCATCAATCCTCCCAATCTATCTATTGGGCATGCCTCACTAGAGAAAAAGACAACAAAAACCTTCAAGAGACTAAAATACATCCCACCTATGCACCATATTCTACTTACAAAGTCCATAAAGGAAATTATTTCTAAACAATAGACAAATATTTGAGGGATATCGAGGCATGTAGGGGTGCTATGATTCCCTTGCATGCCTTTATTTCGACATGACCTTCAAGGTTATGATGCATAAGGTCTCTACAGTTGTCCCACTCAACCTTAATTGTTAGATGCTTGGTGATAGATATTTGCTCATTATAGATGTTGAAAATATTCATAACATCCTTACAGATCCAATGGTGCTTAGTGGGCTCTCCATTTTATACAAAGACATCATTGTCTAAATAAACACTTGCATTATATTGACAATTAGCTATAGAGTTGTTGAATTTTTAACATTATAGACATCCATCTTCACCATTCTTTTAAGATTCAATTTGATTAGATCTATGAGTCTTCTCTACATGATTATTTCCTCTGTGTGCATATTCTAAATCTTTTTTATGTAACGTACCCTACCACCTCATTTCAACATAGAGACGGCATGGCACTCGAATTTCATATCCAAGTTTAATAATCATGTCCAATTTCATTTTTATTCAATTATATTTTAGTTAACAGCGGAAATAAGAAAAATGGTTGCCCAAACTAGTTTATAAGCTCATTGTATTTACAAACAACATAACATGAATGCACCAATCATTCCAAACAAATTCCAAGCATTTCATAATTATACATAGTAATTAAATAACATGTAAACACAAAATTAGAACATTGCATTGATACACAAATATGAACTTATCTTTTTAAGCATTTATTCTCCAACTGACTACATGTGAAAGATGTTCCTCCCATCCATAGGCATTGTCAAGCCAAGAATTACTTTGACATGCCACCCCCGAGCTAGGTTTTTTTTTTAGAGGAAAAAATACCAGTCTTTGATATTCCAGAGAATCAAAAAGACATCTTAAACTATTACAATTGCGTTGTGACATACCAGTCCCAATCAACACAGCCAAAAGAGTGATATCACCACAGTTTTAAAACAGCATAAACAATACAGTACCAGCAATAATAAACTGAAATAGCCAGCCATCAAGCAAAGGAGAAAGAAACAAAGTCTGTACATCAGCAGACTTTTTCATCATTCCTGAAGTTTCAGGTCAGAAATCCTTTCGAATAAGTGTGTCCTTTAAACATACCATTCCAGATGAGCATAATAGCTAGCTGATAAACCTTCAAACCATGACAAAAAATTATAAAACACTCATATGTCCAAGTGCTGTAAAATAGAGAAATAACAGCCATCAAAAAAGTGTAAAATGTCCATCTCCAATAAGTATCCCATCCAAAAATTCCGAGTAGTATCCGGAACCCAGCTCCATTGAAAGAGCCTTCTTTGATAGTTCATCAGCCAACATGTTGTGTTCCCGGAAGATATGATTGAAGGCCACCGATGGGACAAGATGCAACATATAAAGTATCTCCTCGCACCAATGTTTCAATGTGGGAATATTTAGGGCTGACTGTCTTTTGACCCAAGATATTACCACCATTGAATCACCGAAGATCAATTGTATGGGCAGACCCATCAATATGCAAGTTCTGAGTAATGACCAGAGAGCCAGCAGTTCTACTCGTGTATTGGTGCAAATGCCATAGCCCACAGAAAAACAGTAATAGTGGGTTTCACTAATATAGATCACAAACCCAGCACCTCCCATATTCCATTGTGTTGCACCATCAAAATAACCAACAGGGAAGACATGTAACAGCTTTGGACCAATCAGCCGGTACTTCTTTTTATATTGAGGCACAGGGTAAAGGGTAAGCATACACTCAATCTTGGATATGAGCAAAGTAGCAAAGGGTTTACCATTCTCAAAAACACATTGATTACGGAGAAGCCACAGGAACCAGAAGATGAAGATAGGGGCGTAGCGATAAGTAGCAGAAATAGAAGTGGAGTCGAACCAGTGTTCCAAGAAAGAATGCACAGTGCTCTGAGGACAGAAGGTGAAGCCCATACATTTCGAGAAATGTGTGAAGATGTTAACCACGAATGGACACATTAAGAATAGATGTCCACAGCCCTCTAGTTCACTTTCACATAAGACACATCTACTAGGGCCATAGTACCCGCGTGATTGTAAATGATCCCAGGTGAGGATTCTGTCTTTGACCAACAGCTAGGAAAAACATATAATCTTCAGCGGTATCTTTAAAGACCAAAGCTGTAAACAAACCTGGTTATGTTCATCCAGAGTGTTGTTTTTTACCAAACAGTCATAACCAATGGCAGCACTGATAGGGCCCACATAGTTTCCAGATGACCAAAGGAGTGTATCAGTCTCATCAATTAATCTGATCCGGTTGAATTCTAAACCTCCGATATATGATCTCCACTGCAAATTCCAATCATCACATAAATCTAACTCTTCTGCAGTAAACCAGTGTCCAGTAGCATGATTCTTTGCCTGGGCGAGAGTGATAATGCCATAGTCTTCGAGGTAAGTTCTCAGCTCATTTGACAGTGTGAATGAACTGCCCAATCCAACAATTGGGTCCACCCCCACTCTGATCTCGGTACCATCTCCAACTTGCCAAATTAAGCCCTGTCCAATCCAATGCAGGGTTTGTATGAAGCCCATCCAGATACGAGAAGTGTTCCAATGTCTGAACATTTTTAATCTGCACCATGACTGGATCGACAAATTCTTCATATATTTTGTCCTAAGAAGCTGATTCCAGATACCAGAGTTATTCAGAGCAAACCAGAAAGTCTTCATTCTCAATGATATACTGAAAAGTGGTAGATGTTTTATACCCTAGCCCCCCTGGGATATGGGCCGAGCCAACAGATGCCAATCAATCAGGTGAAACTTCTTTTTCATGGCTGAAGATCCCCATAGGAAAGAAAAGATAAGTTTCCTTAACTTATCCAGTATGGATGATGGGATAGGGAAAAGTGCACACCAGTAGACCAGAAGATTGGTGAGTACAGAATGGACCAGGACCAAGCAATCACCCAAAGACAAGAGTCGATTTGACCAATGGTTAATACGAACTTCAAATTTTTTGATGAGCCAGTGCCAATCCTTTACAAGGTAACCAGTGGGATTTAAGAAGAAGCCAAGGTAAGTAAAACCAAGGTCGAGGTGTGCAAACCGGTAAGGAATAATGTCAGATATCCTTCTCAACATAGCATCATCCAGATTATAATGTAGAAAACAGGACTTGTCTAGATTGATCTTCATTCCATAGGCATCACAAAAAGTCTCAAGAATCACCTTAAAAGCAATCCAGTCCTCAAAAGTGCCCATTCCGAAGAGGATCACATCATCTACAAAAAGAAGGTGTGTAAGTGCAAGATCATCCGATATCTTTATACCCCTTATAAAGCCATTTCGCTTGGCATCAGCGATCAGGAGGCTAAGTCCTTCGATGATCAATATAAAGATTAAAAGGGAAATGGGACATCCCTGTCTTATACCCCGAGAAGCAGGAAAGAAAGAGGATGGAGACCCATTGACAATGACAGCAAAATTTGAAGAAGTAATACAGCCCATAATCCAATTTACCCCAACCAGAGGGACCCCAATCTGAATAAGTATCAGTTTGATGAAAGTCCAATTAACCCGGTCAAATGCCTTCGTCAAGTCTAGCTTAAGAATGAGGGCTGATTTTTTCATGAGTTTAAAGAGTGAATTACTTCCTGAGTTATGGCAACAGGCCCATATATCAGTCGGTTCTTTAAGAAGCCAAACTGTTGAGGAGAGATATTGGAGTCCAAGAAGGGTTTAAGTCGAAGTGCCACCATTTTCGAGATCAATTTATAGCACAGATTGCACAAAGAGATAGGCCAATAATCCCCAAAGCATATAGTGTGCTCAACCTTAGGAATAAGGGCAATAAAAGTAGAATTTAATGCAGGTGTAACCTTCCCCATAATGCGTGAAGTTTCCACCAGGTTTACCAAGGAAGGGCCCAGCAGATCAAGGAAGCATAAATAAAATTCGACCGTCCAGCCATCGGAACCAGGAGCCTTATCTTTTTTGAAAGTCTTCAGTGCACCCTCAACCTCTGAAAGAGACACGGGACAGGTAAAGGCATCACGCTCTTCCTCAGAGAGATAGGAAGGAAAGAGGCGGATAACTTTTAACTGTGCAGTGAGGCTGGTCAACCCATCATCAGCAAAAATATCTTTAAAATGACTTACCCCTAGATCTTTTATTCCCCTTTCATCTGAAATCCAAGCACCATTGCTATCTTGGATACTCCAAATGGCATTCTGATTTTTCTTGGCAGATGCCACAGCATGGAAAAATTTGGTATTAGCATTGCCAAGTTTTGCCCATGAGATTCGGCTTTGCAGTCTGGCAGAGTTTATTTCGTGTTCCATTATCTTATTGAATTATGCTTTTAGAACATTTAATCTACATTGTTGTTCCCAATTCAATATCCCAGAATGTGTCAAATGAAGGAGAGAATTAATCTCAACTTCCAGTTGAGTGGAAGTGTCCTTTAGTCTAATAGTCTCCTTCTTGGTCCATACACAGACCTTCTCTTTTAAGATACGTAGCTGAGAAGTGAAATCAGTCATAGCTTCCAGAGTAGAATCCAGGGAGGTGACAGAACAGGATTGTCGAACCATATCACAAAAACCCTCATGTACAAGCCAAGAATGATTAAATTTGAAAGGATAAAGGCATGGACCCTGAGGCTCTCCCCATTCAAGCATAACAGGAAAATGATCAGAAATACCACATCTATGAGTCCACACTCTATGTCTAGGTAAGAGTCCAATGAGCTGTTCAAAAAGCAAAAAGCGATCCAATCTCTTAGAAATACCCTCCTCCCCTGATCTACCATTACGCCAGGTAGGGCCAACACATGTAGGAGCAATATCCACAAGATGATGAGCAGAGAAAAAGGAGGAAAGGGTAGGTCCCAGGGGATCAACAAGGGCTTTTGTACCCTAGATTTCAGAGGCACTCAGGGTGAAATTCAGGTCCCCAGCAAGTATAAGGTTTGGAGAGGTGAGTAATCCTCTCGAAGCAACAGCGTTCCAGAAAGTATCCCTATGCAAGTATGGGCCACAGACATTACGAATGGAGAAAGGCATAGAACACCCCCGCATGGATACTCTTAACAATATGCCCGCCATCGTATGATAGGCCTTACATCTGAGCACATGTGGGTTCCATCCAGAGAGTATGCCCCCTGAAAGGCCAGAAGAGTCAATTACACAAAATTCCCACCTAGGACAGAGTTTGGAGAAGCCAAAAAGTGCCGGGTAAGTGCTGGTCATAGTCTCCTGAAGGAGGACTACATCCGGGGAAAGGGTTAAGAACAAATTGCGGAGGCTTTTCTGTTTGGCTGAGCCCCCCAACCCGTGTACATTCAGAGACAGAATACGCATTATGTATCCGGTTGTGTAGGGGTCAATGCTCTAAGGACCCTTTGGTTTGATGAAATAGACATACGAGCTGCATTCTTCAGACGAGTGGAAATAGGGGTGTGAGGAGCAGGAGCATGAGACTCAGGTAAGTCAGCCTTAGGGTTTCTTCTCTTTTTTCCTTCTAATGGTGACATTTTCAAATCGAATAGAGTCGAGGGGCAGGACAGATGGCAAAAGGGGGGTCTTATCCGAAAAGATGCTCAAAGTATGATGAAGTGAAGGATCGGAAAAAGACGATGCATCAGTCGGGCTGAGGGGGGGAGAGACAGAGGTAGGGTTTTGAGGGAATAAGGGGAGGGAAATCAGCAGGTGTGAAAAGTGGACGGATATGACAATCATCCTGTTCCGAAGGCCGATAGGTATCATCCGCATGGACATCTCTACTGTCGGGAATATCAGTAGCCCTACTAGAAGAGGCAGATGCCTAATCACATGAGGTCGAGACTGAAAGAGGAAGAGTAGATACTAAAAGTTCAGCTGTAATCTCCTTCCCCAAGGGTGCACACAGAGAGGGAGCATAAGGGTGAGTGGGTGGCGCATCAACAGACAAGAAGGGTACAATATGTGGCTTGACAGTACCAGCAATATCAGCGCCAAGAGACTTCAATGTCATAGTAGAGGGATCGGCAAGTGAATAACCAGAAACAATAGGCAAGGAAAGAGGTAGTTCAGGTACCTCCACCCCATCGATTGTGGCTACCACCGGTGGGACAGAAGGTGCTATAAATGATTCTTCAATAATATCAACCCCAACGGAAACAGGTGGTGCAAAAGGTGACAATACAGAGACATCCACCCCACCAGATACATTGGGCACGATAGAGTTGATATCCACAGTGGTAGGAACCTCCACAGTAGAGATAGAATGCGCACATGGAGATAAAACAGGCGGACAAGAGGTGAAGGCCAAGGGTAAACCCGAGATAGGAGACAGCTTTTGGTCAACCCCCGGAGTAAAAGAGTCCAGATATGCGATCTCCGAGTCATACGCATCATCGAATAACACACATGCATCTTTCAAATTATCGAAAGAAGATAGTGGAAGAATCGATGATTGCCTTACCAGTTTGTGTCCCAGCACCGCTAATGGAGACGACGGAACCCCAAGAGGAGAGCAGGTACTCGGGGAGCGGGAGGGACGACGTAAGGAAGGGCAGTTTTTCCGTAAGTGTCCTATATCCCGGCAGCAGCTACATCGGAAAGGAACACCCTGATAATCGATGCGCTGAGAGAAAATGGACCCATCACACTGAATGTCAACATCTGCCGGCAAACCGATGGAGGCATCGAGTTCCACTAATATCTTGGCAATCCTCTTATCGAAAACATTCATGAAATCCTCATCTATGGCGATAAAACGGCCGATAGTATCACCAAGACCCATCAGAATAGCGCGGTTCCATAGAGGAAATGGAAGCCCAGGTAAGAGGGCCCATAGGTGTCTCTTTTTGATCTGTTCCCGCGCCGGATCGAAATGCACATGCCATCTGTCAAGTACCAAGGAGCCTTTGCCAACCCTCCACGGTCGGTTCAGCACAGTGGTTGCATGCCCATCCTCCAGAAACACGAAAACAATCCTCCCTCTAACTAAGAGGCTTATGGCAGGCACATAGTCAATGAGCGGTTTCCAGAATTCCGAAGCCCATTCAATCCATTGTTTCTTATCCAGAGACGCATACTCCAGCCTCCCAATGAGGGCCCTGGAGCACAAAGCTTCAATCCTGTTCGTATAAACATCTCTGCCAACCACGAAATTAAGTTTACCATCCTGAGCCCGAAGTGTCTTCGTCCTCCTACGTTGCCGAAAGTGGTCTGCATGTTGACCGACAGATGTCGTCACCTGCCCCTCCGGTGATATCGGCATGATGTTAAAGAGTCACGTGGATGCCTCAATAATCCAGAAAGGCAGCCAAATACCCCGTAAACCACGACAAGAGGCGAGCCCGAGGCCTCGATGAAACCCAAGGAAGGGTAAAAACCCAGAAGATTCACAGAAATACAGTCACCAAAAAACCCACAAACGTCACCGCAGAAAAAAAGATCAGACAAAGATAGGGATAAACAGGAAAGTCAATAGGAGAACCCGAGACACCAGTGAACACCTAGGAAGGGTTAAAATATAAAAAACCAGAAAAAATCACGAATACCCTAACACCAAGAAACCCTCCTCACCACAGAAAATAAAACGTGCAGACAAAGACAGACACCCACATATAATACCAATCCAACCCGAGAAGTACTCGACAGGAGGAAGCAGTCAGACCTCAATCGGAAAGTCATGTGCTGGGACCCAGAATCGAGTGACCATCATTGAGGCAAGCGCATAAAGCGGCATAGAAATAATATGGACAAAAGACCCTCCAACGACAGAATCATGCAGAAGGTTCTAGAGGCCTGGGAGAAGGCAGCATGAACGGCATCAAAGAAGAAACGAAGGTCAACCCCACAAAGGACAGAAACCATGAAATTGGCCCAATGTCAAAAACCAACAATATATTAACCTTCCCACTTGTTTATGCTGGTTGGTACTAGTCCTCTGCAATGAGGAGGGACTCCAGCCGTTGATTTTGACAGCTAGGAATGGGCCAGTTCATAAATCCGAGAGAGACTAGATAATAAACAATACGCAGGCAAGGGTGGCAAGGAAACAAGGTAGTCGGAGAAAACCCAGCATATAGGCGCAATAGATAATACCCAATACACTTAACCAGAAAGATGCCAGCAAGAGGCGTTCAACATGATACCAACAAACCTGTGTAATGGCCATACCAGCAACATCACCAGTCAATGACCCGTTAGTGGTTCATTGTCAGCCCTGAAACCCTCGCTCTTCCGCCATGAAACCCTCGGTTCTCAGCCCTGAAACCCTCGCTCTTCCGCCATGAAACCCTCAGTTCTCCCCATATGCTACTTCATTTATGATATAGGACTCAAGAGGGCACCCCCGAGCTAGAACTTTTCCTTGTGGATTGATAACCCCCGAGCTAGGTTATCAATCCACAAGGAAAAGTTCTCCCTCAAAGCCAAAACTCTAAAAGAGTCCTTTTGTTTGTGAAGCTAATATGAGTAGATATAGAACTTTTATTTAAGTTGTAACAAAGCATAGAGTTGTGGGTTGTGTTAATCCCAAATATTCCTTGAAAAGTTGTAATATTGCAAAGAGACATTATACATTAAAATGTTTGTAGGAAGGAAAAATATTCAATGATTTGATTAAAGTAAATTTATAAAAAAACTTTATAATCTCATAACAAACTTTCAATTAGTTAGTTGCGAAAATCACAATAATACAAATGGTCAAAGTTTTTTATATCCTTAATCATGATAGAATTCTATTCAAACTCAAAATTTCCATCAAATTCTCATGCCACATATATATAATACTGCATGTATTTTAAAAAAAACCACAAAGGTGTTTGAATTGGATGTATGGAATTTCAAACTGGAAAATGAAAATTCAAAATTAGAAGTCAATGAATTTAGCTAATTTGCTTCTCTTTCAATGAATTTATCTCTATCTCACCATGCTTTAAAGTATCTGATAACCTTCAAAGTGATAGCGTAGAAGATCGACCCGTTAACCTGACTCCTACCAATAAAAACGAGGAGTCATGGATTTAAAGGAAAACGTAACGCTGACGATTAAATGGGTAATTATCGGGATTTAAAGGAAAAAGTAACACTGACGATTGAATGGGTAATTATCGGGCTTTTGTGGATTCTGGGGCCGAAGGTTCATTAATTTCCAGCGCACTAAATGATAATGAGTTTATAGGATATGGTCGGTATATATTCGGTTGGTTGGTTGGGTCCATTGTAATTTTGGATTGGCTTATATGCCACACAATGTCAAGAGTCAAGACGTGAGAGGTTTTTATAGATGTGTATTTTTTATAATTGGCATTGTGTGTTTATAGGGGTGTGATTACATATCTCCAAAGGATCAATGTGACATAATTTAATTTCAAATTTGCATAGTGACAGATTATGAGGACATTTAGAGAACAATAAGATGAAGACATTGCCAGAGGAGAAGTATTACTCGTTGAGCATTATGGAGGTTGGTAAATATTATGGCTTGGTGAAAAAAAATTCAAATGGTTTAGTGGGTGTGTCAAAACACATGATATGTTGTTGTTGATTTCTAAGATACCCTAGGAAAGTATATTAATTGATTTTGTACTAGACTTGTCGATAACAATGTTATCGGAAATTCTCAATCAATACAGACAAATATTGTTTCCCTAGTCTACATGCGGTAGATCTAGAACAAAAGACTCATACCAATGTATCCTCTCCCTAGATTGTCAAATCAATTGAATGTAAAGCTTTCTTACCTCACAATGAAGGTGATCCCTATCTTGTGACTTCTCTTACGATATGTTGTACCTGCAAAAGAATGTAAAACAAGATACAAAAGTGAAAGCAACAAGATAATTTAACGGTCTATGCTAATGATGAAGGAGAAAAGCAATGAATAACTCACATCAACCACAAATTATTCATGGGAAAGGGAGACACATTTGTATGAACAAAAATAGAGAAGAAAACTACAACCGAATCCTTGATGTTAAAGCCTTGTTATCACACGTTTTATTTTATCTCCACTCATAAACTCTAACTCTACAAGCCTCTCACCCAAGAACCACACTCGTTTCCTCTCACACCTACAGTAATTACAACAACATAAAGATACTTTTATGATCCTCTATCCTTCCATCCATGAAGGTGAGCTTGATTATATTGGCCAAAGAGGGGCCAAATGGGTTGAGATTATTTGGGAGGAAGGCAAGGGATCATCCCTAGAGGTTAGGGGTATGAGTTCCACTTAATATGATGAGTTGGGATAAACCTCCATGAGCACTTTCTTCCATAAGATTCTTGAAAGTTCTTATTTTTTCCATTTTGAGAGTGTTGACACTCTTTGCACACTAGCAGAAAGCATCAAGGAGGGTCGTCGCTTCTTGTCCAAATGCAACAAGTGTCACCATCGCTTCCTGCCAATAGGAAAAAGTTGTTAGGACTGGATGACACCCTATGTCAACAGACAAGGTGCGTCAGAGCTCCTAGAATTGGACAAAAACTCCTCCAAAAGATGTTTTGGCCAATGAACTTCAAGAGAGTAGGCAAGGTGACATTGTTTAGGTGTAACAAACACAACAAAAATTTTCTAAAGTGTTTCTTGTAGTTAAAATGCTCTCGAAGTTGATATTATTTTTTCCTTGTAAGAAGCTTAGTGATGTAAATTATTATGCAGAGCTTTTATTTAAGGGGTTAATTTAACTCATGTATTGCTAAACATCAAACAAAGACACAAGATTATTAATAAATTTTGGATGGATGCTTTGGAAAAATATGAAGACAAAGTTGAAACACATCATAAGGAGAAGATGTATAGCTAACATCAAACAATGACACGAGATTATTAAGCAATTTTGGATGGATGCTTTGGAAAAATATGAAGACAAAGTTGAAACACAATTTTACATCACCCTTAGATAAATGGATTAACAAAGACCTAGTGAAACAAAACTTTGGAAAACCCTTGAAGTGTTTCATTGAAGACAAGTTGAAACAATAGGATCAAGTTTCAAAACACATTCGTTTCGCATATAATAGTTAAGGAATTTGCAAAGGAAAAGCGACACATATTGAAGGACAACACTACATCATATAAAGAGTGCATTGACATACAACAAAGGCACAAAGCATATGAAGTTGGAGATTTGGTCATGGTGCATTTGAGGAAAGATTGATATTCCATAGGCACCTACAACATCTTAAACATGAAGATTAGACCATGTCAGATCATGTAAAAATTTGAAATATTTTCTTTTGAAATTGAGTTTTCAAGGGAGCTCAATATATTGTCCATATTTAATGTCTTAAACATGTAGAAAGAAGAATACATTGTCAATAAAAGAGTATAGAAAGGTAGAAGAAATTCATGAGATAGAGATTGAGGGAGTTATGGAAGAGAAGGTAACTAGAATGCAAACAACCAAGTATAAACATTTCTTAGTGAAGTGGAAGGATATCATGGGAATGGAAAGTACAACGACTTTGAAGTGGAGTATTAAAAAATTCATAAGGATAAGATGATTGCAGAGGATGAAATAATACTGTAAGAAAAAATAACATCTTACTTGCAACACAAGAATTTGATACAAAAGCATCCAAAAAAATTAAATATGATACTGAAACACAAGAAAGCACAATAAAAATTAAAGCATGATAGAAGGGTGGATGCATGAAGTTAGTTTCCAAAATTGTTGCAACAAGTACATATGCTCATTGTTAATTTGAAAAATGTACACTTTTTTTATTTAAATAGCTATAACACTTGTCAAAACTCCACACCCTCATCATGCTCGCCTCGAATCCCCCTCCATGTTGAATTCCACATAGATATTATTCTATGTGAAAAATTGCTTGTGTTTTCAGAAGAATGCATGTGTTCTTAAGGTGAGCAATATGAACCCCGCTATGCAACAATTAATGTTGCAATGGGTGCATCATTTCCCATTAGATATCGAGTTGCTTGAGATCCAGTGAGAAGTGATGCACCTGCCGCAACATTAATTGCTGCACAGTGGGGTGCATATTGTTGGTTGTGTTCTTAATGTCTACAAATGAATCAATAATTACATGTGTGTTTTTTGGTCAATTCAAGCAACATCTCACGAGGACCGGTATGATAGAGTTTGGTTCATTAGTACGTAGTGGTTTTTTATAAGACTTCTCATATCAATAGGTTGTATTCCAAATCTCATTTTTTATATTTTTAAAGTTTTTCAAATTTAAATAGTTTAAAAAATTCTTTTTGTTATGGTTTAAATGCAGTTTTATTCAGCTAGGATGGAGAAAAACCTTAATCTAAATAAAAAAACTAACTACAATCAACCCCATGAGACCCGTACACAAAAATTAATCATTGTTTAGATGAAATTAGAAACCTAATTGGTGAGCTTATGAATATTAGAGAGACATATTGTCTTTCATTGGTCACTTTTCTCAACACCATTATTGCTTACATTGGATATGTGCATGATTGATTATATAGTATATCTAAATGCAGGCACAAAATGAGAGTCTATTACTACTCAATTTGGAGGATTAAAAAAGAGGTGAAATATATGCATATAAAGATATTATTGTTCAATTGTTTATTGACCCTAGAACCAACCAACCCCCTAAATCGAGAAAGATGCATATTTGCATGTATTGGTGGACACCCCAACCATTTAAAGACAAATAGATGGGTAGTGCTTTATGGTATTCTATAAACCTTGGTGCAATAACAAGGAGATTCCATTGTATTTTCTATACAAGTTATGGATCAAGTTTATTATGTGTTTCCATGTCAGTCATTTTAACATTGGTGAATTTCAAGGGGATATTTTTCACTTCAGTATAATTCAATTTACCCTCATCATTACTTTCATTGCACACATACTTTTTAGGGGCTGAAAGAAGTTCATGTGTAAAAAAGTTTCTTGAATAACATAAATACAAATTTTTTTATATTTTCATTGCCATTAACAAGTAATAGCTAAACATAATTACAATTGCAAAGTAATTGTAATTTTCTTTAATTGTGAAAAATAAACTCAAGTTATAAGTCAGAGATGTTTATAATTGTAACCATAAATAACTTACAAGAATTCCCTACCCTTTATAATAAGAGTATGCATTGATTATTGTTTGTCTCATCCAAGTTGTGGTTGACACATTTAGTTATGGGTTTATAAATTTCATAAAATTAGGTTTAATCCATTTGGATATCCATGTGCACATTGCATTGATGAAATGTTGAAGTGTCAGTTGTAAGTTATTTTCATTTTCATTTTGTATGTGTTTTTATTTAAAATCCAATCCATGTTACCACGGGAATGTGTATATGCTAACACCATCATCTAATTTGTATTATGATATCTTCATTTATAGGTTGTAAATCAACTTTGAAATTTTGTATTTTCTTTCTTCTACTGCTCAATCTACATCCTTTAAATCTATGATGTGAATTCTATTCAACATGAAAAAGGTCATAAAAGTTGTGTGAGAGTTCACTATGGTGAAGTGAAGGTTCATGTTCTTTTATCACGAGCATTCTCTTCACTTGATTTAACAAATATGCTAAACTTTGTCTTATGTTCTTCCTCATATTGCTCAACAATTCTTCCCAAACTATTTGATATCACATTTTTTAACAGAAAAGGGTAAAATTTATTATATTAAACTAGGTTGTGGTGAATCAAACAACATGATAATACATTATGATAACTATTTATCAAAATTTCTCTCAATGTATAAGATATCATAACAAGATCTCCCAAGGGGACAAAAAAGGGAGTCCAAAAAACTACATATTTGGAATGTCTATAACTATATTGCATAGTAAAGTTTCCTAACAATGATAAACATTTAAGTACATATCACTAAAAGACTAAGTAAAGTGATAGTTTTTGTGGGTTTCCTCCATGAAGTTCTCTCCATGTTCTAGATCAAGAGCAACTTGTGAAATTGAATGTCTTATGATGACAATTGTTGGTTGTTGCATCGTCTCTTGATTAAGGTGTTTGGAGCCAAAAGATACCAATTTCTACCTTGCAACTAACTGTAAACCATGAGCAAACTTGAGAATCATATGGTAGTGCATATTCATGTTTGAAATCAACTTCTCAATCTTTTCCTCCTAATTCTTAACTATAGTTTCAATCATTTTTTACCTTCTCTCCAATTGCATAAGATATTAGTTGAAGTAATTAATGGCTTCATGCATTCCCTCCATTTCATTACTGAGACACCTTATGATGCAACTAATTTCCCTTATCCCATCATTATCCAAAGGACATAAATGCATGGAGACCATTAAGTATCTAAATCATTGACTGCAATTTGAGAGGTGAACATGGGATGCCACTAAATGCACAAAATCCAAGAATTCTTCAACCCATAAACATAGGTCCACCCATAGATAAGCCCTCAAAATTCTCCAAAGGAATAGAATCTAAAACACAAAGTGAACCTAGACTAACAATAGCATAAGGAAAATCCTAACTTGGAGCACTTGCCTAATATAAACCGAGCAGACAAGACCTAGACCAACAATCCTCCCAATCTATCTATTGGGCATGCCTCACTAGAGAAAAAGACAACAAAAACCTTTAAGAGACTAAAATACATCCCACCTATGCACCATATAGGGTACTTAGAGAGTCCATAAGGGAAATATATTTCTAAACAATAGACAAATATTTGAGGGAGATCGAGGCATGTAGGGGTGCTATGATTCCCTTGCATGCCTTTATTTCGACATTAACTTCAAGGATGTGATGCATAAAGTCTCTACAGTTGTCCCACTCATCCCTAATTGTTAGATGCTTGGTGATAGATATTTGATAATTACTGATGTTGAAAATATCATAACATCCTTACAAATCCAATGGTGCTTAGGGGGTCTCCATTTTGGACCAAGACATCATTGTCTAAATAAACTCTTGCATTACCTTCACAATTAGCTATAGAGTTGTTGAATTTTTAACATTATAGACATCCATCTTCACCATTGCTTTAAGATTCCATTTGATTAGATCTATGAGTCTTCTCTACATGATTATTTCCTTTTTGTGCATATTCTAAATCTTTTTTATGTAACGTACCCGACCACCTCATTCAACATAGAGATGACAGGGCACTCAAATTTCATATCCAAGTTTAATAATCATGTCCAATTTCATTTTTATTCAATTATATTTCATTTAACAGCAGGAATAATAAAAATGGTTGCCCAAAATAGTTTATACGCTCATTTTATTTACAAACAACATAACATGAATGCACCAATCATTCCAAACCAATTCCATGCATTTCACAATTATACACAGTAATTAAATAACATATAAAACAAAATTAGAACATTGCATTCATACACAAGCATGACCTTGACTTTTTAAGCATTTATTCTCCAACTGAATGCATGTGAAGGACGTTCCTCCCATCCATAGGCACTATCAAGCCAAAAATTACTTTGACAGGACACCCCCGAACTAAGGTTATCAATCCACGAGGGAAAGTTCTCCCTCACAGCCAAAACTCTAAAAGAGTCATTTTGTTGGTGGAGCTACTCTAGGTAGATATAGAACTTTTATTTGAGTTATAACAAAGCATAGGGTTGTGGGTTGTGTTAATCCAAAATATTCCTTTCAAACTTGTAATATTAAGGAGACATTATACATTAAAGTGTTAAGAAGGAAAAATATTCAAAGATTTGATTAAAGTAAATTTATAACATAGCTGTTTCTGAAAATCACAATAATACAAATTGTCAAAGTTTTTTATATCTTAAATCATGACAGAATTCTACCCAAACCGAAAATTTCCATCAAATTCTCATATGTATAAAATTACCATCGCCCCGTAAATACTGCATATATTTAAAAAAAAAACCACAAAGGTGTTTGAGTTGGATGAATGGAATTTCAACCTGGAGAATGAGAATTCAGAATTAGAAGTCAATGAATTGAGCTAATTCGTTTGTCTTTCAATGAATTTATCTCTATCTCATCATCCTTTAAAGTATCTGATAATCTTGAAAGTGGCAGCGCAGAAGATCGACCCCTTAACCTCACTCCTACCAATAAAAACGAGGAGTGATGGAATTAAAGGAAAAAGTAACACTAACGATTGCACATGCGTTCTTGGTCCTTAAATGGGTAATTATCGGACTTTTGTTGATTTTGGGGCCGAAGGTTCATTCATTTCCAGCGTTAAAACATGGGTATTGTTAAAAAAATAGCATGTGATGAATCATATGATATGAATGGTTGTTGTATGGATTTTAGATAGGTTGCAGAGATGTGTGAGATGTGTATTTTTCATAATTGGTATTGTGTGTTTATAGGGGTGTTATTACGCATCTCCAAATGATCAATGTGACATAATTTAATTTAAAATATGCAAAGTCACGGATTAGGAGGACATTTAGGGAATAATAAGATGAAGACGTTGCCAGAGGAGAAGTATTACTAGTTGAGCATGGAGGTTGGTAAATATTAGGGCTTGGTGAATTCTTTTTCAAATGGTTTAGTGGGTGTGTCAAAACACATGATATGTTGTTGTCAATTTCTAAGATACCCTAGGAAAATATAGTAATTGATTTTGTATTGGACTTGTCGATAACACAATACAAATTTGCTAAAGTGTTTCTTGTAGTTGACAAGTTCTCAAAGATGATATATTTTTTTTGCCTTGTAAGAAGCCTAGTGATGTGAAGCATTATGTAGAGCTTTTCTTTAAGGGGTTAATGCAGTTCATGGATTGCTCACATCAAACACAGACACAAGATTATTAAGCAATTTTGGATGGATGCTTTGGAAAAATATGAAGACGAAGTTGAAACACGATTTTACATCACCCTTAGATAAATGGATAAACAAAAACCTAGTGAAACAAAAGTTTGGAAAACCCTTGAAGTGTTTCATTGAAGACAAGTTGAAACAATAGGATCAAGTTTCAACACACATTGGTTTCACATATAATAGTTTTGTGAATAGGGACACACGATAGTCATCATTCATAATTGTATATGATAGGAATTCGAGAGGAATTATAGACTTGTTGATCTATTGAAAAAGATGGCAAGAAATGTTGAGGTCAAGGCATTTGCAAAGGAAAATGAGCACATGTACGAACATGTCCAACACATATTGAAGGATAAGACTACATCGTATAAAGACTGCATTGACATACAACAAAGGTAAAAATCATATGAAGTATATATGAAGTTGGAGATTTGGTCATGGTGCATTTGAGGAAAGAGCGATAATCCAGAGGCACCTACAACATCCTAAACATGAAGATTAGAAAATGTCAAATCACGTGAAAATTTGAAATATTTTCTTGTGAATTTGATTTTTCAAAGGAGCTCAATATATTGTCCATATTTAATGTCTTAAACATGTAGAAAGAAGGATACATTGTCACTAAAAGAACATAGAAAGGTAGAATACATTCATGAGATAGAGATTGAGAGAGTTATGGAAGAGAAGATAACTAGAATGCAAGCAACCAAGTACAAATATTTCTTAGTGAAGTGGAAGGATATGATGGGAATGAAAATTACAACAAATTTGAAGTGGAGTGTTAGAAAATTCATAAGTAGAATATGATTGCAGAGGATCCAAGAATAGTGCAAGAAAACACAACATCTTACTTGCAACACAAGAATATGATTTAAAAGAATCCAAAAAAATTAAATATGATAGTGAAACACAAGAAAGCACAATAAAAGTTAAAGCATAATAGAAGGGTGGATGCATGAAGTTAGTTCCCAAAATCGTTGCAACAAGTACATGTGTTCATTATGAATTTGAAAAATATACACATTTTTTTTATTTAAATAGCTATAAAACTTGCCAAAACTCCACACCCTCATCATGCTCGCCTCTGAGTCACCTCCATGTTGAATTCCACATAGATATTATTCTATGTGAAAAATTGCATGTGTTTTTAGAAGAATTCATGTGTTCTTAAGCCGATTAATATGCACCCCCGCTATGCAGCAATTAATGTTGTGGCGGGTGCATCATTTCGCATTGGATCTTGAGCTGCTTGAAATCCAACAAGCAACAATGCACCTACCGCAACATTAATTGTTGCATAGTGGGGTGCATATTTTAATTTCTACACATTCCTCTATCTAACATAATGAAAAAAAAAAAACTTCACCCTTTTTTATTCAATTTCTTTTTCCCACATGCCTCTTCTCCAACTAATTACATGTGTGTTTTTTGGTCAATTCAACCCACATTTCATGAGGAACAAAACGAGAGAGGTTGGTTCATTAGTACTTAGTTTTTTTTATAATACTTGTTATATCAAATTAGGTTTTATTCCAAATCTCATTTTTTATATTTTTAAAACTTTTCAAATTTAAATAGTTTGAAAATTTCTTTTTGTTATGGTTTAAATGTGGTTTTTAATCATTTAGGATGGAGAAAAAAATTAATCTAAATTGAAAACCTAAATCCATTCAACCCCATGAGACCCATACACAAAAATTAATCATTGTTTAGATGAAATTAGAAACCTAATTATTGAGCTTAGGAATATTAGAGAGACATCTTGTCTTTCATTGGCCACTTTTCTCAACACCATTATTGCTTATATTGGCTATGTGCATGGTTAATTATCTAGTATATCTAAATGGGTGTCCAAAAATGAGTGTCTAATAGTACTGAATTTGCATGATTAAATAAGAGGTCAAAGATATGCATATAAAGATAGGATTGTTCAATTGTTTATTGACCCTAAAACCAACCAACCCCCTAAATTGAGAAAGAGGCATATTTTCATGTATTGGTGGACACCCCAACCATTTAAAGACAAATATATGAGTAGTGCTTTATGGTATTTGATAAACCTTTGTGCAATAACAAGGAGGTTCCATTGTATTTTCTATACACATTAGGGATTGAGTTTATTATGTGTTTCCATGTTAGTAATTTTAACATTGGTGAATTTCAAGGGGTTATTTTTCACTCTAGTTTACTTCAATTGATCCTCATAATTACTGTCATTGCACACATACTTTTTATGAGATGAAAGAGTTTCATGTGTAAGAAATTTTCTCGAATGAAGTTAGTACTAAATATAATTGAAACGTATTTGTAATTTTCTTTAATTATGAAAATTAAAATTGAGTTATAAGTCAGAGATGTTTATAATTGTAACCATAAATAACTTACAAGAATTCCCTACCCTTTATAATAAGAGTATGCATTTATTTTTGCTTGTCTCATCCAAGTTGTGGTTGGCACATTTAGTTATGGGTTAATAAATTTCATAAAAGTATGTTTAATCCATTTGGATATCCATGTGCATATTGCATTTATGAAATGTTGAAATGCAAGTTGTAAGTTATTTGCATTTTCATTTTGTATGCGTTTTTATTTAAAATCCAATCCATGTTACCAATGGCATGTGTATATGTTAACATCATCATCTAACTTGTATTATGGTATCTTCATTTATAGGTTGTATGCCAACTTTGAAATTTTGTATTTTCTTCCTTCTACTACTCAATCTACATCCTTTAATATATGATGTGAATGCTATTCAACATGAAGAAAAAAGGTCATAAAAGTTGTGTGAGAGTTCACTATGGTGAAGTGAAGGTTCACATCTTTTGATCATGAGCATTCTCTTCACTTGATTTAACAAATGTTCTAAAATTTTATCTTATGTGCTTGCTCATATTTATCAACAATTCTTCTCAAACCATTTGATGTCACCTTTTTTTAATAGAAAAGGGTAGAAATTTCTATTAAACTCGGTTGTGGTGAATCATACAACATGATAATGCATTATGAGAACTATTTTTCAAAATTTGTCTCAAAGTCTAAGCGATCATAACAAGATCTCCCAAGGGGACAAAAGTGGGAGTCCAAAAAACTACATATTTGGAATGTGTATAACTATATTGCATAGTAAAGCATCCTAACAACAATAAGCATGTAAGTACATATCACAAAAAAGACTAAGTAAAGTGATAGTTGTCTTGACCTACCTCCATGAAGTGCTCTCCCTATTTTAGATCAGGAACAACTTGTGAAATTCAATGTCGTATGATGACAATTGTTGGTTGTTGCATTGTCTCTTGGTTAAGGTGTTTAGAGCCAGAAGATAACAAATTCTACCTTGCAACTAACTGTGAACCATGAGAGAACCTAAAAATCATATGGTAGTGCATATTTGTGTCTAAAATCAACTTCTCAATCTTTCCGCCTAATTCTTAACTATAGTTTCAATCATTTCTTACATCCTGTCTAACTGCATCACATGTTAGTTGACGTAATTGATGGCTTCATGCATTCCCTGCATTTCATTATTGAGACACCTTATGATGCACCTAATTTCCCTTATCCCATCATTATCCAAAGGACATAAATTATTGGAGGCCATTAAGCCTCTAGACCATTAACTAGAAGTTGAGAGGTGAACATGGGAAGCCACTATAATTCCCAAAATAGAAGTATTCTTTGATCCATAAACATAGGGCCACCCACATGCAATCCCTCAAAATGATCCAAAGGAATCGACTCTAAAACACTAAGTGAACCTAGACTAACAATAACATAAGAAAAAAACCTAACTTGGATCACTCACCTAATATAGACCGGACACAAGACCCAGACCAACAACCTCCCAATATATCTATTGGGCATGCCTCGCTAGAGAAAAAGACAACAAAAACCTTCAAGAGATTAAAATATATCCCACCTATGCACCATATTCTACTTACAAATTCCATAAAGGAAATTTATTTCTAAACAATAGACAAATATTTGTGGGAGATCGAGGCATGTAGGGGTGATATTCTTTCCTCACATGCCTTTATTTCGACATGACCTTCAAGGTTGTGATGCATAACGTCTCTAAAATTGTCCCACTAATCACTAATTACTAGATGCTTAGTGATGGATATTTGATAATTCCTGATGTTGAAAATATTCATAACATCCTTACGAATCCAATGGTGCTTAGGGAAGTCCCCATTTTGGACCAAGACACCCTTGTCTAAATAAACTCTTGCATTACCTTGGAAATTACCTATAGAGTTGTTGAATTTTTAACATGATGAACATCCACCTTCACCATTTTTTTAAGATTCCATTTTATTAGATCTATGAGTCTTCTCTACATTATTCTTTCCTATGTGTGCATATTCCAAATATTTTTTTATGTAACGTAACCGACCACCTCATATGACCATAGAGATGACAGTGCTAGAAAATAGGACCGCAGAGCAATAACAGATATACAGTTAAATTAATAAACAAGATGAAAAACACATTAAAACATTACAAAGAGACACAGATATAATGTGGTTCACCCAAATGATGGGCTATGTCCACAAAGAAATTCCCATTCCTTTTATTACAGTCCAGAAATATGAAGGGATACACCCTGCAGCAAAACCGCTGCACCTCCTCTTCACGCTCTCACAATCTCTCTTCCAATACAATACCATACACAGTCATGTTACAATGGTTTGTTTTATAGGGGAAATACCATGGGAAAAATACTACGGTTAACCCAATACCATGGGTCCACAAAACTATTGGCCAACACACATCCCAAAAAAATTTCTCGGGGGCTTCGTCCCCGAACCCCAAGGCAGGGGGGATGAATATACAGTACACCTAGGGTACAAACACCAAGGATAATTTTAGGGGCGAATTTTATCCTAGTGGGCTATTTTTCCATGTTTTTCTCCCAAAAACGATTTGCCATTTTGCATTTTTTGAAGCCCTGTTTTGCCCAATTTTGATGGGGTAAATTTTTTTCACCAAAAAAATGGCCAAATTATTATATAAATGATATAAAATCCTTGGAAATTAAAATATTTTTTGAAAAATATCGCCAATCATTTTATAGTTGGTGTTTTAAGAATTGGTAATAATCACCAACATTTATACTCTTTTAAATAAGTATGGTTCCTCAAAATCATCCTCGACAAACACAACTAAATAGTATCTCTGGATATAGAAGATCAAGCTCCACAACCAACAATCTCCCACTTGGAGACTTATCACAACACCTCCACCTCTACTGCACTTGCTGGACTATGCTCTGGACCTTGGACTTGGAAAATTTATTATTTTCACCTTCATGCTTGAAGGCCAACAAAAACCGAGCAGGATCTCAGTTTCTCTTTGGTTACTCCCTTTGTCAACATGTCTGCAGGATTCTGGCTAGTATGTATCTTTTCCAGTTTTAACAGTTCTTCATCTAGAACAGATCTTATGAAGTGGTACTTGATTTGTATATGTTTAGTCCTCAAATGAAAGGCTGAGTTATTTGCAAGATGAAAGTTACTCTAGCTGTCACTGTATAGCCTACTATTCTCTTGCTTCTTACCCAATTCTTCCATGAACCTCTGCAACCAAATCATCTCCTTACTAGCCTCTGTAGTAGCAACATACTCTGCTTCCATTGTTGAAAGTGCAACAACCTGTTGCAGTTTTGAAATCCAACTTACTGCTATTCCACCCACAGTAAACACATACCCTGTGGTGCTCCTCCTGCTGTCTTTATCACCATCCATATCTGCATCAACATATCCCTGTAGAACAATGTTTGAACCTCCAAAACATAATGCATGTGAAGTGGTACCTCTCAAATACTTGAGAATCCACTGTAGTGCTTTCCAATGCTCTTTACCTGGATTATTCATATACCTGCTCACAACTCCCACTGCATGTGCGATATCTGGTCTTGTGCACACCATGGCATACATCAAGCTTCCAACTGCTGATGGATAGGGAATATTGGACATGTAATATATCTCTTCCCGTGTCTCTGGACACATATCCTTGCTTAGTTTGAAATGGCTGGCTAAAGATGTACTGACTGGTTTTGCATTCTGCATTCTAAACCTCTGCAACACCTTTTCTATGTACTCACCTTGAGACAACGTCAATTTGCAATTTTTCCTGTCTCTTGTTATTCTCATACCAAGGATTTGCTTTGCAGCACCCAAATCCTTCATCGCAAATGATTTATCTAGTTTTCTTTTGAGCACATTTATATCCTGCATGTTAGACCCTACAATAAGCATGTCATCCACATACAGTAACAAGATAATATATACTATGTTATCTAGCCTCTTGAAATAAACACAATGGTCAGAATGACATCTATCATAACCTTGTTCTGTGATAAACTTATCAAATTTCAAATACCATTTCCTTGGAGCTTGCTTCAGGCCATACAATCTCTTCTTCAACCTGCAAACCAAATTCTCCTTACCTTTAACCTCATACCCCTGTGGCTGCTGCATATAAATCTCTTCCTCCAAATCCCCATGGAGAAAGGCTATTTTACATCTAACTGTTCAAGATGCAAATCTTCTATCACCACTAGACTTAAAATAGTTCTAGTTGAAGTCATTTTAACAACAGGAGAAAATATTTTATCAAAGTCTATACCTTTCTTTTGTGCAAACCCCTTTACAACAAGTCTAGCCTTGTACCACTTCTTGCCTCCATCTTCTTCCTTCAACCTATAAACCCATTTATTCTGCAATGCCCTTTTTTCTACAGGCAACTTAACCAGATCCCAAGTCTGGTTTCTTACCAATAAGTCCATCTCCTCATCCATGCCTTGCTCCCACTTCTTTCTAGTTTCTACCTGCATTGCTTCTTCATAACATTTTGGTTCACCAGAATCAGTCATCAATAAATTATACAATGAAGGAGAGAATCGTTCAGAGGGTCTACTTAACCTGGTAGACTTTCTTACAGTTACAGGAGTTTCAGGTACCTGCTGCTGCTCTTGATTTTCTAGTGCCTTTGGAACTTCATTTTCTTTGATTTCATCAAGCACTGTGTACTCTGTGTTTTCCTTTTCTTCTTTGTTTCCTTGCAACTAATCTTTGTACATGACCATTTCATTAAATACAACATCTCTACTCCTAAAGATTTTGCGATTTTCAAGATCCCATAAGCGATAACAAAAATCATCAACCTTGTATCCAATAAAGGTACATTTCTTGGATTTAGCCTCAAGCTTTGTTCTATCATCTTTATCAATATGGACAAATGCTTTACAACCAAAAGTTATTAGAAATGAGTATTTTACCTGTTTACCTGTCCATGCCTCCTCTGGAATGCCATCTGGAATGCCACCATCCAAAGTGCTTGAAGGCCCTCTGTTTATTAAATAAACAGCAGTGTTTACAGCATCAGCCCAAAAATGTAAGGGCAACCCTGCATGCAATCTCATACACCTTGCATGCTCCATGATCGTTCTATTCATCCTTTATGGCACACCATTTTCTTGTGGTGTTCCAGGGACTGTCTTCTCTTTGCGAATCCCATTATGTGAACAGTAACTGTTAAACTCCTTGCTGC
Source organism: Pseudotsuga menziesii (assembly GCA_001517045.1). Lineage (NCBI taxonomy): Eukaryota > Viridiplantae > Streptophyta > Pinopsida > Pinales > Pinaceae > Pseudotsuga > Pseudotsuga menziesii. The sequence goes on from LPNX010999039.1 coordinate 44,837, forward strand.
AGTACTCACCCCCATTATCAGATCTGAGACATTTCAACCTTTTTCCTGTCTCATTCTCAGCCAAATATTTCCACTTCTTAAAAGTATCAAACACATCAGATTTTTGTCTAATGTAATAAACCCAAGTTTTTCTAGTTGCATCATCAATAAAAGTAACATAATAACGAGAGCCACCAAGATATTAAACCTAAGCTAGTCCCCATACATCTGTATGGACAAGCTCTAACTTTTCACTCTTCTTTTGTTTCCCAACCCTAAGAAATCTAACTCTCTTCTATTTTCCATAAACACAGTTCTCACAGAATTCTAAACTTACCTGCTTTAGATTTGGAAGCAGTTTCCTTGAGTGGAGAATCAACATCCCCTTCTCACTCATGTGGCCAAGCCTATGATGCCACAATGCCACACTTATTTTTGTGGAAGCTACAGAGATATAATAATCAATATTACGAGGACACAAATATAACGTACCCACCCTATCTCCTTTTGCTATTACCAGTGATCCTTTAGTGATCTTCCACCACGTTTCTCCAAATGTAGACAAACAGCCGCTATCTCCCAACTACCCTGTTGAGATTAGATTTATTTTCATAGCAAGAATATTCCTTACATCCTTTAGCAGCCTTTCACTTCCATTATTTAACTTAATCCGTACCTCACCCTTTCCAAAAAATTTACATGGTTCATCATCCCCCAATAACACATGCCCAAAATCACCTTGAACATAATCATGAAAGAATTTCCTATGGGGTGTAGCATGACATGAATCCCCTAAATCTACTACCTAGTAATCACTAGTATTATCTAATGCAAGAAGCAAAGCATCTTCTAACACATCACCTGCTACATTCGCTTCCTGAGTAGTCTCTTGCTGCCTCTCACCTTTCTTCTTTGGTGCTCGACATTCTTTCTTCAGGTGTCCTTTCTTACCAAAGTTCCAGCACTCTATTTTTCCAAATCTGGACTTGGATCTTCCCTTTTTAGACTTGCTGCGATTTCTTGGGCTTCTTCCTCTCTCGTTTTGTCTCCCTCTGCTCTCCATGGTCAACGCATTACCTGATGTCTCACCTGCTCTTTTTCTTTGCATTTCCTTGCTAAGAATAACACCAACAACATCATCAAACTTAAGAGTGTTTGAACTAGGGATAGAGTTACTTACAACCATGATCAAGCTATTCCAGCTTTCTAGCAATGAGCATAAGATTAGAAGAGCCCTAACCTCATCATCAAAGTTCATTTTTACAGAACTTAACTGACTGGTAAGTGTATTAAACTCATTTAAATGGTCAACAACAAATCCACCTTTCGATATCTTCATATTAAATAAATGCTTCATTAAAAATACCTTGTTAGAAGCCAAGGGTTTTTCACAGAGCTTACTCAATGCACTCATCACACCCTCTGTTGTTTTTTCTTTCGAAATATTGAAGGCCACCAACGAAGCCAGGCACAGCCGTATTGTTCCCAGTGCATTTCTGTCAAGAACCTCCCATTCTTCACCCTTCATAGCCGCCGACTATTTTTCTTTTCCACCTAACGGCAGGTACAGATCCTTCTAGTAAAGATAGTCCTCCATTTGCATCATCCATAACTGATAGTTTTGGCTATTAAATTTCTCGACCCTAAGCTTTCCTTCTTCCACCATTGCTCCCATTTGAACTAGGAACCCTTCTTTCCTACAAGTTTACCAACCAAATAGACGTTTTGGATCTGATACCAATTGTTAGAAAACATGAATACAGAGCAATAACATATATACTGTTAAATCAATAAACAAGATGCAAAACACATTAAAACATTATAGAAAGACACAGATATAATGTGGTTCACCCAAACGATGGGCTACGTCCACAAAGAAATTGCCATTCCTTTTATTAGAGTCCAGAAAGATGAAGGGATACACCCTACAGCAAAACCATTGCACTTCCTCTTCACGCTCTCACGGTCTCTCTTCCAATACAATACCATACACAATCGTGTTACAATGCTTTCTTTTATAGGGGAAATACCATGGGAAAATAGTACGGTTAACCCAATACCATGGGTTCGAAAAACTATTGGCCAACACAAATCCCAAAAAAATTTCTTGGGGGCTCTGCCCACGAACTCCAAGGCAAGGGGAATGAGTGTACAGTACACCTGGGGTACAAATAAAACTAAATAATATCTCTGGATCTAGAATATCAGGCTCCACAACCAATAATTTCCCACTTGGAGATTGATCACAACAACTCCACCGCTACTGCACTTGCTGGACTATGCTTTGGACCTTGGATTTGGAAAATTTATTATTTTCACCTTCATGCTTGAAGGCCAACAGAAAACAAGTAGGAACTCAGTTTCTCTTTGGTTACTACCTTTGTCAACATGTCTGCAGGATTCTGGCTAGTATGTATCTTTTCCAGTTTTAACAGTTCTTCATCTATAACAGATCTTATGAAGTGGTAATTGAGTTGTATATGTTTAGTCCTTGAATGAAAGGCTGATTTATTTGCAAGATTAATGGCACTCTCGCTGTCACTGTACAACCTACTATTCTCCTACTTCTTACACGATTATTCCATGAACCTCTGCAACCAAATCATCTCCTTACTAGCCTCTGTAGTAGCAACATACTCTGCTTCCGTTTTTGAAAGTGCAACAATTTGTTGCAGTTTTGAAATCCAACTTACTGCTATTCCACCCACAGTAAACACATACCCTGTGGTGCTCCTCCTGCTATCTTTATCACCAGCCATATCTGCATCAACATATCCCTGTAGAACAGTGTTTGAACCTCCAAAACATAATGCATGTGAAGTGGTACCTCTCAAATACTTGAGAATCCACTGTACTGCTTTCCAATGCTCTTTAACTGGATTATTCATATACCTGCTCACAACTCCCACTGCATGTGCAATATCTGGTCTTGTACACACCATGGCATACATCAAGCTTCCAACCGCTGATGAATAGGGAATCTTGGACATGTAATCTATCTCTTACTGTGTCTTTGGACACATATCCTTGCTTAGTTTGAAATGGCTGGCCAAAGGTGTACTGACTGGTTTTGCATTCTGCATTATAAACCTCTGCAACACATTTTCTATGTACTCACCTTGAGGCAATGTCAATTTGCATTTTTTCCTGTCTCTTGTTATTCTCATACCAAGGATTTGCTTTGCAGCACCCAAATCCTTCATCGCAAATGTTTATCTAGTTTTCTTTTGAGCACATTTATATCCTGTATGTTAGACCTTGCAATAAGCATGTCATCCACATACAATAACAAGATAATATATCTTCTGTTATCTAGCCTCTTGAAATAAACATAGTGGTTAGAATGACATCTATAATAACCTTGTTCTATCATAAACTTATCAAATTTCAAATACCACTGCCTTGGAGCTTGCTTCAGGCCATACAAGCTCTTCTTCAACCTACAAACCAAATTCTCCTTACCTTTGACCTCATACCCCTATGGCTGCTGCATATAAATCTCTTCCCCTAAATCCCCATGGAGAAAGGTTGTTTTTACATCTAACTGTTCAAGATGCAAATATTCTACCACCACTAGACTTAAAATAGTTCTAATTGAAGTCATTTTAACAACATGAGAAAATATTTTATCAAAGTCTATACCTCTCTTTTGTGCAAACTCCTTTACAACAAGTCTAGCCTTGTACCGCTTCTTTCCTACATCTTCTTCCTTGAACCTATAAACCCATTTATTCTGCAATGCCCATTTTTCTACACGAAACTTAACCAGATCCCAAGTCGGGTTTCTTACCAATGAGTCCATCTCCTCATTTGCTCCCACTTCTTTCTAGTTTCTACCTACATTGCTTCTTCATAACATTCTGGTTCACCAGAATCAGTCATCAATAAATAATACAATGAAGGAGAGAATCGTTCAGGGGGTCTACTTAACCTGGTATACTTTCTTACAGTTGCAGGAGTTTCAAGTACCTACTGCTGCTCTTGATTTTCTAGTGCCTTTGGAACTTCATTTTCTTTGATTTCATCAAGCACTGTGTACTCTGTATTTTCCTTTTCTTCTTTCTTTCCATGCAACTGATCTTTGTACACGACCTTTTCATTGAATACTACATCTCTACTCCTAATGATTTTGCAATTTTTAAGATCCCATAAGTGATAACCAAAATCATCAACCTCGTATCCAATAAAGGTACATTTCTTGGATTTAGCCTCAAGCTTTGTTCTATTATCTTTATCAATATGGACAAATGATTCACAACCAAAAGTTCTCAGAAATGAGTATTTTACCTTTTTACTTGTCCATGCCTCCTCTGGATTGCCACCATCCAAAGCACTTGAAGGCCCTCTGTTTATAAAATAAATAGCAGTGTTGATAGCATCAGTCCAAAAATGTAAGGACAACCCTGCATGCAAACTCATACACCTTGCATGCTCCATGATTGTTCTGTTCATCCTTTTTGACACACCATTTTCTTGTGGTGCTCCAGGGACTGTCTTCTCTCTGCGAATCCCATTGTGTGAACAGTAACTATCAAACTCCTTGCTGCAGTACTCACCTCCATTATCAGATTTGAGACATTTCAACCTTTTTCCTGTCTCATTCTCAGCCAAAGGTTTCCACTTCTTAAAAGTATCAAACACATCAGATTTTTGTCTAATGTAATAAACCCAAGTTTTCTAGTTGCATCATCAATAAAAGTAACATAACAATGAGATCCACCAAGAGATTGTACCTGAGCTGGTCCCCATACATGTATATGGACAAGCTCTAACTTTTCACTCTTCTTTTGTTTCCCAACCCTAAGAAATGTAACTCCTATTTTCCATAAACATAGTTCTCACAGAATTCCAAACTTACCTGCTTCAGATCTGGAAGCAATTACCTTGAGTGGAGAATCTGCATCCCCTTCTCACTCATGTGGCCAAGCCTTTGATGCCATAGCACTGCACCTGTTTCTGTGGAAACTACAGAGATAAAATAATCAATATTATGAGGACAAAAATATAATGTACCTACCCTATCTCCTTTTTCTATTACCAGTGATCCTTTAGTGATCTTCCACCACGTTTCTCCAAACGTAGACAAATAGCCGCTATCTCCCAAATGCCCTGTTGAGATCAGATTTCTTTTCATAGCAGGAATGTGCCTTACATCCTTTAGCATCCATTCAATTCCATTATTTAACTTAATCCGTACCTTACCCTTTCCAAAAATTTTACATGGTTCATCATCCCCCAATAACACATGCCCAAAATCACCTTGAACATAATCATGAAAGAATTTCCTATGGGGTGTAGCATGACATGAAGCCCCTAAATCTACTACCCAGTAATCACTAGTATTATCTAATTCAAGAATCAAAGATCTTGTAACACATCACCTACTACATTTGCTTCCTGAGTAGTCTCTTGTTGCCTCTCACCTTTCTTCTTTGGTGCTCGGCAGTCTTTCTTCAGGTGTCCTTTCTTACCACAGTTCCAACACTCTATTTTTCCAAATCTGGACTTGGATCTTCCCTTTTTAGACTTGCTATGATTTCCTGGGCTCCTTCCTCTATCGTTTTCTCTCCCTCTTCTCTCCATGGTCAACGCATTACCTGATGTCTCACCTGTTCTTTTTCTTTGCATTTCCTAGCTAAGAATAACACCAACAACATCATCAAACTTAAGAGTGTTTGAACTAGGGACAAAGTTACTTACAACCATAACCAAGCTATTCCATCTTTCTAGCAATGAGCACAAGATTAGAAGAGCCCTAACCTCATCATCAAAGTTCACTTTTACAGAACTTAACTGACTGGTAAGTGTATTAAACTCATTTAAATGGTCAGCAACAGATCCACCTTCCGACATCTTCATATTAAATAAACGCTTCATTAAAAATACGTTTTTAGAAGCCAAGGGTTTTTTGCAGAGCTTACTCAATGCGCTCATCACACCCTCTGTTGTTTTTTCTTTCGAAATATTGAAGGCCACCGACGAATCCAAACATAGCCGTATTGTTCCCAGTGCCTTTCTGTCAAGAACCTTGCATTCTTCATCCTTTGTAGCCACCGAAGTTTGTGCTTTTCCACCCAACGACAGGTACAGATTCTTCTGCTAAAGATAGTCCTCCATTTGCATCTTCCATAATTGATAGTTTTGGCTGTTAAATTTATTGACCCTAAACTTTCCTTCTTCCGCCATTTCTCCCAGTCAAACTAGGAACCCTTCTTTCCTGCGAGTTTACCAACCAAATAGACCTTTTGGCTCTCATACCAATTATTAGAAAACATGAATACATAGCAACAACATATATACAGTTAAATCAATAAACAAGATGCAAAACACATTAAAACATTACAGAGAGACACAAATATAACATGGTTCACCCAAATGATGGGCTACATCTACAAAGAAATTGCCAGTCCTTTTATTATAGTCTGGAAAGATGAAGGGATACACCTTGCAGCAAAACTGCTGCAATTCCTCTTCACGCTATCACAGTCTATCTTCCAATACAATACCATACACAGTCATGTTACAATGCTTTCTTTTATAGGGGAAATACCATGGGAAAATACTACGGTTAACCCAATACCATGGGTCCGCAAAACTGTTGGCCAACACACATCCCAAAAAAATTTCTCGAGGGCTCCGCCTCCAAACCCCCTTTTTTGGGGCACTGCCCTGATCCCCAAGGCAAGGGGAATGAGTGTACAGTACACCTAGGGTACAAACACAAATGATTAATATCTCTGGATCTAGAATATCATGCTCCACAACCAACAAACAGGGAACTCAAATTTCATATCCAAGTTTAATAATCATATCCAATTTCATTTTTGTTCGTTTTTATTTCACTTTACAGTGGAAATAATAAAAATGGTTTCCCAAAGTTGTTTTAATGTACATTTTATTTACAAAAAACATAACATGAATGCACCATCCATTCCAAACTAATTCCAAGCATTTCACAATTATAAACAATAATTAAATAGCATGGAAACATAAAATTAAAACATTTCATTAACACACAAACATGCACTTATTTTTTTAAACATTTATTCTCCAACTGGCTGAATGTGAAGGACGCTCCTCCCAGTCACATGCACTGTAATGCCAAAACTTACTTTGACAGGTCACCCTCAAGTTAGGGCTATCAATCCACAAGAGAAAAGTTCTCCCTCAAACCCATTTTACTCAGGTGAATTCTCTTGCGACCCACTAGTATCTAAAAACCCTCCGCAACTGTCCAAATAATCAATTCTCCTTCCCCCTCAACCTACACAACACCGGGAGCAAAATCCCTTCCTTGAGTTAACGGTCCCTTGGGAAGCCTCTAGTTCCCTTCTTGTTGGTTGTGGAGCCTAATCTTGTTGATTCAGAGATGTTATTTCATCTTTGTTTGGATCCCAACACTTGACAAGGGCTCCCCCCCCACTACAGTCACACGGAGTTCCATGGGGGCGGTGACTATTTTGAAAGCCCCCCCTAGTGGGGGTTCAAGGAAAACGCCCCCATAGTGAAAATTTAGGAAAAAATGCCTTGTACAATGTTGTAATGTTATTGTCATGAATTGGTCAATAATGGGTGATTTACGATCGCATGGTTTTGTCCATCCCGTGGCATTTTCCCATGGTATTCCATTTATAAAAGGAAGGCATTGTAATATGGATTTGTATTGTATTGTAGTATTGTAAGACGATCCATGTGATTGTGTGAGAAATATTGTGAAAGAGTGATGAGGAAGTGCAGTGGGGTTGCTACAGGTCATATCCCTTCATTTTGTTGGATGGTATAATAATAAAGGACTGTAAATTTATGCGTGAAGGTATCCCATATTGGGTGAACCACGTTATATTTGTGTCTCTCTTGTAATGTTTTATATGTTTTGTATTTGCATCTTTATTGTTATTGCTCTGCGATCATGTTTTCTAACACTTATGGCACTCTAGCACAGATCGGATAGGAAGTCTATGAATATCTTGGACTCCAGGGAAAAAACTATAGGATAGGTTTATCTCTCACCAGTTTACCCGAGTTAATGGCATGTAGAACTTGTGTACATCCATGCAATCCTCATTATCCATTACAGTATCAAGCTATGGCTTCCAAAGGTGATGTATAAGAGTTAAATTCGAAATGGTGGTGAAGTGATGAAGAATGGAACCCCTCTCGATATGGAAACTCACTTTTATAAGCACAAATCAGTTGGCCATGTGGCCACTCCACATGGAGCCACTTTTCCCAACTTAATCCCCTTCTTAAGTTAATGAAATAAGGCTTAATTAAAGTATGGTTCTTAATCATAGGTTAATAAATTGGGTTAATTTTATATGGTTAGGGAGATCAAATAAGGCACGCCCCCACTTTCCCACTTGTGGACTCATAGGCCCCCATCTCTTCTTCTTCCTTCTTCCCATGCATCCATTTAAATATTTAAATATTAGCATAAAAATTATACATATTTACATACATAGTATTGGTCATTTCGACCATTTGTTTCTAGTTTTTATCATTTTTCATTCAATATTTACACATTTACATTGTGGGTTTAAACTGGGGTATTTCATCCCCCCCCCCTTCATTTTATGCACTCTCTTCAATGCATCATTGACATTATGTACATATCCAAAATTTTGGTCAAAAATTCAAAATAGTTGCGGGTATGCATCCTGAATTACATCCTCGAGTTCCCACGTTGCTTCTTCAGGAATGTAATGGATCCATTGGACCTTTACCTATCCTATGGCCTTGTTCCTTAGCAATGTAAATGTTTGATCGAGGATACAGAATGGATGTACTGGAATATCTCATTACGGTTCCACCTGGATCAAATTCCAATCAATTATGTGGTTAGAATCAGACACATATTTCTTTAATAAAGATACATGAAATACATTATGGACATGCAAACAAGAAGGGAATGCTAATGCATAAGCTATAGATCCTATCCTATCCAAAATTTCAAATGGAACACAAAATCAAGCTCCCATCTTTGGACAAATTCCTAATTTCAAAGAACTATTCTTTGATCTGACTTTCAAATAAACATGATCCCCTACTTTAAGTTATTTTACATGGTTCTTTATTTATATGCATAACTCTTTTGTCTGTCCCGTTCCACTTTCAAACTCTTCCTAATTTTTACCACTTGCTCTTCCATTTCTATGAGTAATTCTATCCCAATTATTACTCTCTCAACGAGATTTTCCCAACTGTTTGGAGTATTACACTTTCTGCCATACAATGCTTCAAATGGACTCATCTTCCAAGAAGCATGGTATCCATTATTGTATGCAAATTCCACCAAATGTAAGTAATCTTCCCATTTTTTTGCTGATCCATCATATACATTCTTAACATGTCCTAAATAAGTTGATTCTCTCTCTTAGTTTGTTCATCTATCTGTGGATGATATGTTGTGCTTAAATTCATATTTGTACCAAATTCCTTGAATAATCCCTTCCAAAAGTTTGAACTAAACTTTGGGTATCTATCTCAAAATATTTCCTTTGGTATCCCATGTAATGTCCCCTTTTTGGAAATTTTAGCAAAATGACCAATTCTTCAATTCTTTCACAATATACTCAAATTCATCTTATTACAACTCTAGTTATATGGATTCAATTGATTCCAAATTCCTCCAATTGATTTCAAACTTGGCGAGGAAGGTTCTGAAGGGTGATGGGACATATTATAACATCTATCAGACATATAATCAACTGATATACCCAACCATGTTTTGCAATTTTCAAGGGAAGAAGTTTCGGGACAAGACTAGTCAATTTGGGAGGTGGAAATCCCCCTGGGTCCTGGAACAAATCTCTTCACAACACTGTACAACCTTCACTAATGGTGGGTATGATAATTGGATCTGTTACCATAAATTAATTAAATTATATTTTAAGCATCATATGTGGTTTTGGAGTCTAATAGGTATCCAAAAGAACTCCATGAATTTACTAGTAGTTTTGAGGTTCCAACCCCCAATGGTAGATGACTCCAAATAGCTCCAAATGCTCTCGAATTGTACCAGAAGGTATATGAGTGATATAATAACTTAATTATAATTTTCAGGGATGTATTATGGCCTTCAAATTACTTCTGAAACTCTATATAAAATTCTGAATAAGGCAGATTCTTTAACTAGCAATTTTGGGGCTCAAATCCCACCTAGGGTGAATGATAGAAATGACTTCCCAAGTGTGCTGAAACCCACTATAATTGTAAAATTGAAGCAGGTTATATGTATAATACATTTTAAGAGACTCATATACATAAACAATCCACCTCCCATGGCTTTTATCACTTCCTTCAATCATACATAAAAAACTAGTTTTGGACCCTTGGGGAAACGAGATGTAGTTTGCTCCAAATGATATGAAATTCGACCCAATGTCCACAAATTATCAGTTACCAAACATTAAACCCATATTATACATTAATTACATTTCATTCATTTATAAATCATCAATTGTGTACACATATATTCGATTCCATCAATATTGCAAGAGTTTACAACAAGGTATTGGGGAAATGACACCGTTTCTTCAATGTTGGACAATAATACATAATATATATTGGCCTTTCTACCTGAGATATTTATGAAATTAAAGAACAGAAAATTTACATCAGAATACATAATAATGGAGCAAGATAATCTCCCTCAAATAAATGGATAGCTCACCATCTGCGCCTCACACCATAGAGCTGAAATATGGCGAGAAAAATTGAGATGAATGGAAGAACAAGCTGATATTTATATTTCCATGAGATTATTGTAGATTGCACCTATAACTTATGACTCCATTTAATCTCCTTGAAATACCTGAGTGGCCTCTCCAATTCACCAATTAGGATGGGAATCTTTCACCCTCGAAATTGGATAAGGCAAGGAACTAGTCATCCACTAACTCTCTCTTCACAAACCCAAATTCATCAAATGATAAAAATATCTTATATTGGTTTATTCATGTATTTTATAAACATACTTAGCCTTATAAGTTTCCCCAAATCATCCATAAACCCAAGTCAAGTCAAATTGGTGCGGCTGCTCATGCTTTGCCATGTGGCCTCTCTCTTCATTTTCCATCTTCCCCCAAATTCGAGTAGGAGCCTCTTGGCCTTCTCCAACCCCCATGAGCACCCTATAAGATGCTCTATTCATTCCTGACATGTAATATATTTCAGATTTCATCCTTCATATCTGAATTGTGTCATAACTGCCATAGAATCTCCATCATTGGTGTCATAGATGTCATAAATGTAAGGGGAATCTAGCCAAGTGTCCATGAAACTCCCATTTGGCTCCTCCTCTCCCATGTACTTTACAATTGATCCAAAATTGAACCTATTAAGTATATGTACAAGTATATTAACCTTATAATCCATCCAAAACCATTATGATTCCCAAATATTCGAGATTGCAAGATGAGGATGCCATGTGGCACCAATTTTCTAGCTTGTGTGGACCCCATAATCTCCATGTGTCTCCATGCTCCATTGCCACTTAAATTTTCTATTGTATTTATTTAATAATATACATTATTAAATATTTATCCCCTTCTAATGTATAAACATCATTTATTATCCCCCTTATTCCAAATCTCAAAGCTTCCACCCCCAACCTAGGAAACTAGCAATTTTCCTCCTTGGCAATTATTTGACTTTTAGCATCCATTTGACAGATTTCTTGAATATGGAAAATTTTATTTGGATATTGTGACCCTATGCAAAATTTTGGACATTAAAAATCCCCCCTTCCCAATATTGCTTGTCCTCAAGAAATTGTAAACATGGTTGTTGAAGAACCTTCTTTCTGTATGATTCTTTGAAGTTGCCACTAAGCTGCCCACTTTGAGTCCTTGAGATTCCATGAATATTTTAGAGTGGAAACACCATGCTTTATTCTAAACAAATATGATTAAAATCACCTTATTAAGTTGGGAATCCATCTCCCATACTTCTTGTTTTCCAAATAATTTGGAATCAATGGGACTAAAAACTATCCCAAGGTCCCATTGCTTGCATTGCACTCCAACAATTAAGAGTGCTCTCCAACTCATACTATTAGGAAAGATAATTCCTGGATCCCATTTTCTTGTATGCATTATTACAAACATAATGAGTACATAATAAATATCATCAAAGTACATAACAACATAATAAAAATATACATCAAGGAGGTGCCTCATCAAAAAATCATGAAAGTTCTTATACCTCCAAGTGAGTAGACTACCATTTTCCAAGTGCATACATGCTTCAAGTGACCAGTCAAATATGCTCCAATGAAATAGGTGAGGATCCCATGTCCTATAGTGTTTCTCCCAAATAATTTAATATGCATCAAAATAATAATCAGCCATGTGTTCTTTCATCCAAGAAGTGAATGAAGAACCTCCACCAAAATCCGAACCAAATAAGGAGCAAGTAAAACATGAAGACTTCAAGTGGCTCAAAGAAGTCTCATCAATACATCCATGAATGAGAGAATCATAATGATATAATAAAGTATGTGGCTGGCAACAAAAATTCTCTCCAGTCATAAATCTATTCACCCCATTGTTGGATGAAGTTCCTCCAACATCAAATGAACCAAGTGTTGAGAAAGAAAAACCATGAGTCTTCAAGTGACTCAAATGCATATCATAGGTGCATCCATGTAGATGTGCATTATCATAAAGTAAAAAAGGATGCTGCTGACAATGTGAATAAAAGTGTGCTCCAACCATGTCATCATGGAAAATAAATCTAGGAGTTCTATACACCTCATGTGGCACCATAAAAAATAACCCTTTCACCCATACTTCATTGAGACTAATGCTGCAAAACATGGAGTTGTAGGATGTAGGAGAATGAACTAACTCACCCAAATGATCAAAAAGTGTAGAAGTTTCATCATGGTAAGGATCCATATGGGTAGTATCATGCAGCTCCTTCAAAAGTGTGAAACCTTTGTCATAGGTTGGTTCCAATGTAGAGGAATCATTCCCTCCAATAAACATTGCATAACCATCATCAAGAGACAATTCAAGTTCCTCTTCCACAACATCAAGTGTTTGAATATATTCAAGTTCAACTTCAAACACATCAAGCACATTCAAATTTCCACATTTCTCATGATCCTCCATGTCATGAGAATTATCCAAAAAATCTACCATTTGACAATCTGAAACATTGGAGGGAAAACAAGCATCTTGCAACTTTTCAAGAAGTTGCTCTTTTTTAATTGTGAGCTTAAGATTATCCTCATTATTATTCAAGTATGCATCTTGTAACAATTCATTTAGCTCAAACAAATGGTTTCTATGAAAAATAAAAGACATGAAATCACCTTTGATGTGGCACATTGCTCTTTGAATATTCTCCATGTCTTCAAGGAAGGATATTTCCTCCAATGAAGTAGCTCTCCAACAAGAATTTGACACTAACTCTTGAGTTTCATGGAGTATCTAAAGGGATTCTTGGATATCCCTTTCACTCATCTTCAAGGATCCTTCAATGAAGGATGGTTCATGGGAGTGAACCTCCTCCTCTTCTTCATTCTGGATTTGATCAACTCCTTGAAGCTCAAGTGGTAATGGGGAAGTTGATCTTGGTTCTTCATTTGCTGCTATGAGGTCTTCAAATTTATGCTCATGAGAAATTTGGGTTGTAGAAAAATTTTCAGATCTGATCTCTATGTCACCAACATAGAGTTGTGAGCACCCATCATTAGATACTCCTTCATAGTTCAAACATCCATCCGTAGATGCCCTTTGGTCCATGTCCATAGTAGAATTTGTTTCAGAATGAGATTGAATAGTTTCAAGGTACTCTTATTCCTTCTCATGTGATGTTTCCTAATCTTTTTAAAATTCATTTGGGAGAGACTTTCGATCCTCTTTATGTAATGCTTTTTCTTCTTCACCACCCACATAAATTTGTAGCTCCTTGGTCTCCTCCCTACTTGTGCATTGATGATTATTCCTTAATGAGTTCTTATTTGAATTATTTTTCATAAATTCCTTCAACCAATCATTAAGGTATTCAAAATAAATGGTATTATGTGTCTCTTCATGATGGAAACTTCTACTACCCATAAATTGGCTAGCCATCAATTTGAATGCTTTCTTAACCTGCCTGGTCATACCATCACCTCATGACTTAATGACTTTATTCAATTCATCTATACCATCCATAACTTCAATAGGTTCCAAGACCATGATTTGATACCACTGTAATGTCCCTTTTTTTGGAAATTTTATCAAAATGACCAATTCTTTCACAATGTACTCAAATTCATCTTCTTACAACTCTAGTTATATGGATTCAATTGATTCCAAAATTCCTCCAATTGTTTTCAAAATTGGTGAGGAAGGTCCTAAGGGGTGATGGGAAATATTATCACATATATCAGAAATATAATCAACTAATATACCCAACCATGTTCTTCAATTTTCAAGGGAATAAGTTTCGAGACAAGACTAGTCAATTTGGGAGGTGGAAATCCCCCCTGGGTCCTGGAACAAATCTCTTCACAACACTGTAAAAAATTCACTAATGGTGGGTATGATACTTGGATATTATAAAAGAAATTAATTAAAGTATATTTGAAGCATCATATCTAGTTTTTGGTTTGAATAGGTTTCAATAGAGCTCCATGAATTTACTAGTATTTTTGAGGTTCCAACCCCCAATGGTAGATGACTCCAAATAGCTCCAAATGATCTTGAATTGTACCAGAAGGTGTATGAGTGATATAATAAATTAATTATAATGTTCATGGAGGTATTATTTCCTACCAATTACTTCTAAAAGTCTATATCACATTTTGAATAAGATAGATGCTTTAACTAGCAATTTTGGGGCTCAAATCCCCCCCGGGGTGAATGATAGAAATGGATTCCAAAGTGTGCTGAAACCCACTATAATTATAAAATTGAAGAAGGTTATATGTATAATAAATTATCATATAATCATATACATAAAAAATCGACCTCTTATGGCTCTTATCACTTCCTTCAATCAGATATAAAAAACTAGTTTTGGACCCTTGGGGAAACGAGATGTAGTTTGCTCCAAATGATATGAAATTCAACCCAGTGGCCATAAATTATCAGTTACTGAACATGAAACCTATATTATACATTAATTACAGTTCATTCATTTATAAATCATCAATTTTTCACACATATATTCGATTCCATCAAGATTGCAAGAGTTTACAACAAGGTATTGGGGAAATGGCACTGTTTCTTCAATATTGGAAAATAATACATGATATATCTTGGAATTTAGACCTCATATATTTCTAAAATTAAATAACATAACATTTACATCAGAATACAGAATAATGGAGCAAGAGAAGCTCCCTCAAAGAGATGGATATCTCACCAAGTGCACCTCACTTTATAGAGCTGAAATATGGTGAGAAAACTTGAGATGAATTGAAGAACAAGCTGATATTGAGATGCCCATGAGCTTCCTATAGATTTAAAATGTAAATTATGACTCCATTTAATATTCTTGATAAACCTGATTTGCCTCTCCAAATCACCAATTAGGATGGGAATCTTTGACCCTCGAAATTGGCTAAGGCAAGGAACTAGTCATCCACTAGCTCTCTCTTCACAAACACAAATTCCTCAAATGATAAAAATAAATTATATTGGTTTATTAATGTATTTTATAAACATAATTATCCTTCTAATGTTCCCCAAATCATCCATAAACCCAAGCCAAGTCGGATTGGTGTGTTTTCTCTTGCTTTGCCATGTGGCCTCTCTCTTCCTCTTCCATCTTCCCCCAAATTCGAGTAGGAGCCTCTTGGCCTTTCAAAATCCCATGAGCACCCTATAAGATGCTATATTAAGGAATAACATGTAATATATTTTATATTTCAGCCTTTATATCTCACTTGTGTCAGAACTGTCATAGAATCTCCATCATTGGTGTCATAGATGTCATAAATGTAAGGGGAATCTAGCCAAGTGTCCATGAAACTCCCATTTGGATATTCCTCTCCCATGTAAGTTACAATTCATCCAAAATTAAACCTATGAAGTATATGTACAAGTATATTAACCTTATAATCCATCCAAAATCATTAGGCTTCCCATAGATTCAAGATTGAAAGAGGAGGATGCCATGTGGCACCAATTTTCTAGCTTGTGTGGGCCCCATAGTCTCCATGTATCTCCATGCTCCATTGCCACTTCAATTTTTCCTTGTATTTATTTAATAAGCTACATTATTAAATATTTATCCCCTTCTAATGTCTAAACATCATTTATTATCCCCCTTATTGCAAA
The DNA here is from genome assembly GCA_001517045.1 of Pseudotsuga menziesii. Lineage (NCBI taxonomy): Eukaryota > Viridiplantae > Streptophyta > Pinopsida > Pinales > Pinaceae > Pseudotsuga > Pseudotsuga menziesii. Next base: position 61,093 of record LPNX010999039.1, read on the forward strand.
TCTCAAAGCTTCCACCCCCAACCTAGGAAACTAGTGATTTTCCTCCTTCGCAATTATTTGACTTTTAGCATCCATTTGACAAATTTCATGAATATGGAAAATGTGATTTGGAAATTGTGACCCTATGAAAAATTTGGGACATTACATCCCATGTAACCTGACAATTTCTTTCATATAAATTTCTGCTATACTAGCTACCTTATGAGTTGACTTGACTGATATAAAGTTAGCAAATTTGGTTAATTTATCCACCACCACCATGATGGAATCATGTTTCCTTCTTGTCCTATTAAATTTAGTGATGAATTCAATGGTCACTACATCCCATTTCCATTCAGGTATTGGTAATGGTTGAAGCAATTCTACTGGATGTATATGTTCAACCTTTACTTTTTGGCATTTAATACACTTTTCTATATACTCAACAATATCTTTCTTTATTCATGGCCAAAAATATTGACTTCTTACTCTGTATTTTGGTATCTAGGATTCCCTTCCTACAGTACATTATGCATTTCATACATTATTAATTTCCTTAATTTTTTTGAATTAGGAACATAAATTTTTGTTTTATAGGTAAGAATTCCATTATCTTCCAATCTGTAACCTTCATATTTTTGTTGTATACTTTCCTTTTCTAATTCTTGTTTTATATGAAGTTAGTGTGCATCTATTATGACAGCTTTAATAATTCTGGTTTTTAAATTTGATTTATACATACTAATGGTTGAAACATGCACATCGTGAACTCTTCTACTAAGTGCATCGACCACCTTATTGTCCTTTCCCTTAATATGTATTATATCAAAATCAAACTCACACGAAAATTCCAACCATCTTGTTTTCCTTGCAATCATATTTTGTTTCTCAAATAAATATTTTAGTCCACTATTATATGTTCTCAACTCAGATTTCATACCCATAAGATAATGTCTCCACCTATTTAATACATGGAAAATAAAAACTATTTCCAAGTCATGTGTGACATACATTTTCTCATGATCTTTAAGTTTTCTTGATTCATAACAAATCACATGTCCATTTTGCATAAGGACTCCACCAATTGCTTCTTGACTAGAATTTGTACATACTACAAAGTATTCATTTGGATTAACAATCTTAGCTCTTGGTGTACTAGTGAGTAATCTCTTTAACTGCTGGAAACTTTCATCGCACCATTATGTCCATTGAAACTGAATTCCTTTCTTTTGTAATGATGTAATTGGATATGCCACTTTAGAGAATCTTTCGATAAATCTCCTATAGTATCCATCTAATCCCATGAATGACCTTACATATGATACATTATTGGGTGGAGGGCATCTCAAAATAGCTTCTATATTTTGTGGATCCGTTGTTATTCCTTTTTCAGAGATGATATGTCCCAAGTAGTTAATCTTCCTTTGATAGAAATAAAATTTACTTAAATTGGCATAAAGTTGATGTTCTTTTAACACTTGCAGTACCAATCTCAAGTGTTCTTCATGCTCTTCTTCTAAGTTTTAATATATGATAATGTCATCCAAAAACACAATGACAAACTTATCTAAATAATTTTTGAGTATTCCATTCATCAAACACATGAAAGTAGCTAGCGTGTTTGTTAACCCAAATGGTACAACCACAAACTCATAATGACCATATCTGGTCCCGAAAGTGGGTTTTCTAATATCTTCATATTTTATCCTCACCGGATAATAACCAAATCTAAAATATATCTTTGAGAAAATTCTTGCTCCTCTGAGCTGATCAAATAAATCATCAATTCTAGGAAGAGAATATTTATTCATCACGAGGAATTTTTTCAACTTTCTGAACTCAATACACAACCACATAGTTCCATCCTTTTTCTTTACAAAAAACACTAGTGCTCCACAAGGAGACATGTTTGGGAATATATACCCTTTCTTCAACAATTCTTCCAATTTCCTTTTGTAGTTCTTTTAAATCAAGTGTACTAATTACGTATGGAATTTTAGAAACTGGGGCAGCTCCAGGCATCAAATCAATAAAGAAATCAATACCTCTCTTTCAGTGGCAATCCCGATATTTCCTTTGAAAACATCTGCAAAGTATTGCAATATTGGGAAATCCTCTACACTTTGGATTTTACAATTTTATGGTTCTTGCACATGAGATGCATATAGCCGGCATCCTTGTCTGAAACATCTTTTTAATTGCAAAGCTGAAATTTCTCTTATGGAACTAAGCCTTGGAATTCCTTTCCCTTTCTTTTGTTGTTCTTCACCACCAATGCAAGTAAATGACTTGTTATGACAATCTAATATCATATGATGTGCATCTAACTGGTGCATTCCAATAAATACATCATATGAACCAAGTGGTATTATATTTAGATATGCAACAATGCTCAATCCATTAATATCCAATGGACAATACTTTACCAATTCATTGATTTTCCTTTTTCTTCTTGTAGCCAACTGAACCATCCATGTTCAATCATGCTTACATTTCTTTAGCTCAAATATTTCAAATAAATTAGGAGCAATATAACTATTACTTTCTCCATAATCATTGAGAATATCCATAGGATGATTGGAAATTTTACCTTCAACCTCAATCATGTTAGACAAATGATCTGCTTGTCTACTATCCAATGCTACATATATTCCAGAAATTTTCCTATCTACATCCTCCACATTACTTACTTCCTATAAATTGTGCACATTTATCATTATATCTCCCCTTTGTGGAAAGTTTTTGTACATAAGGTTTCCTTCACATCCCCAACACTTTACCTGCTTCCTAGTTCCTTTTCTAACATATTATGTCATCTTGGGCCTATTTTGAATTGGATTTCTTTGCTGATATGAATTATGCTGGTTCTTTAAGAAAGATGGTTTAAATCCTTGGTCCCATTTTTAATTGAATTTATTTGTTGATATGAATTATGTTGTTTCTTGATGAAAGATGGTTTAATTACTTTCTTCCTTTCATCTTGTTTATCCTTCATCTTATCTCTCCACAATTTCTAAAAAATTGTCCTTCCTTTGCTCTGATCATACATATGCTTGGCCTTCCAAATCGCTTCTTCAAGAGTCTTGGGTTCATCATATTGAATCTTATCCTTGTAAAACAAAAACAAGGCACTTAAAAACCTTTGTATTTTTACCTTCTCCTCCTTCATAAACCCAACATATATTAACAATTCTAGAAATTTCTTTTCATATTCATCCATGCTCATGTTTCCCATATTGAGTTCAAAGAACCCTTCCATCTTTTTATCATACTAATGTTTTGATAAGTACTTTTTCTAAAAGTACTTCTTGAATTGCCTACATGAGATCTTCTTCTCACTGATATGTTTAAATTGAACTAATTGGTCCCACCAAATGGAATCTTTGTCCTGTAAATTATAAGTAGAAATCCTACCTCCATGTTAGAAGAGTAATTATGCAATTGAATATATCTCCTCATTCCCAACAATCAAGGTTCACCATCTTCTCCCTTTTTATTTTCACCAAAAAATGTGGGTGGCTTGATTTTTCTAAATTCTCCTTGCATATCATCCCTCTCATGCCTTCTTTTATGATGTCTAACTAGATACATTTATGGGTTGCTGCTAGAACTCTTAGGTATATATGGATTTATGCATGTATAGTGTGGTGAGTGGTGCCTCCTATGCCTTCTGAAAACACTTTGAGAGTGTTCTAATTTATCATGTGATCTCTTCCTTGAGTCTCTTCTTGCTTATTCCTCATCAATTAAGGTTGATCCTATTTTCAATTGTCTCTGAAGCATATTCAGACTCTGCAACAGTTGAATGTTTAAATCATTTTTTTGGTCTTGGGATTTCAATAACCTCTCATTCTCTACCCTAAAACTATGCACCTCCATGCTCACACTTCTCATGGTTTCCACAAATACCTTTCGGTTTAAATTATCTCTATGCCCATTTTTTTCTATCTCTGCATTTCCCACATTGATATCTTTACCTATGGCGTCTTTCGCATGGTTGTATGGAAGATCCTCCTCCTATATTTCACTATTCTATAATTCTATAAAAACATGTCATGTGACTGTATTTAGTTCAAAAATTGTATCTGTAATGTGTTCATATTATTATTTTGTTAGACAAAATTCAATTCTAAGAAAAATTAAATAAATTTTCAATATATAACATATGCACATATATTCAAATATTTAAATTCTGGAAAACATCATTTGATATTTTTTATCAAATAGGGCTAACATTGTTACCATAAATTCTTATTGTTTCCCTAGTCTACATGGGGAAGATATAGAACAAAAGACTCACAACAATGCATCATCTCCCTAGATTGTCAAGTCACTTGAATGTAAATATTTCTTACCTCATAATGGAGATTATCCTTGTCTTCTGAATTATTATACGATCAACTGTAACTGCAAAAGAATGTAAAGGACAAGATACAAAAGTGAAAGAAATAAGATAATTTAACAGTATGTGTTAATGATTAGGAGAAAAACAATGAATAACTCAGATCAAGCACAAATGATTCATGGGAAAGGAAAACATATTTGTATTAATAGAAATATAGAAGAAAACTACAACCAAAGCCTTGATGTTGGAGCATTGTTCTCACAGTGTTGTTGAACCACAATCACAATCTGGTCATCTGGTCATCAATGGCCTTAATGTGTTGCATTCTTGCTTCTTCATCCTGATGTCTTTTCTGCAATATCTCCACAAATGAATTGTGGTCTGGGAAATCATCTAGCCTCTGCTCGGCTTCTACCTAGCACCGGTTGTATGTAATGAGGACTCTCTTGAAAAATTCCATGCAGGCTCCCTTTGTCTTCTTGACTGCTTTCCTGAAATCCTCTGCGGTGTTAATAACAAATTCTATTAAGTCATAATCCCACTTAAGGGCTTGTCTATCTTTTGATGGTAGCTCTGTTGGAGTTTCTTCACTGCTTTCCAACCTCGCCATTCTTGTTGTTAGGACCTCGAGGACATCCTGAGATCTGTCCACAAAGTAAGATGCAGTTTCCAAGATCTCTTCCAATCGGCCATCGATCTGCAACACTCTACATCTTTCATCTTCAACAACAGTCTGTAGCTGCAGCATCTTGGCTTTTTGGGACAAGACATGCTCTTTGAACGGCTGGAGGTTAACCTGCTGTTCTCTTGCTTCCTCTAGAGCAATGGTCAGAGAAGAAATATGCTCTTGATGTTTCTCTCTTTGTTCTTGGGAGTGCAGCTCACTAGCCTGTAGGATGATCTTTTGCTGCTCCTCTAGTTCTTCTACCTTCTCCTGCAGCCATTCCTTTTCTATCTTCAGTTCTTGATATTCTTTCTGTATTTTCTCCAGGGATTCTTGTGTTGTTTCTTTGACCTGACTTTCCACTTGGAGGGCCTGCAACTCAGCCTTAGAAGCCTTTATCTCCCTCTGTATGTCTTCATACTTCCACTTCAGCCTATTGATTTCTTCTCTTTCTTTCCTCAGTGTATTTTTTAACTGAGCAGAGGAATTCTGGGACTGCTCCAAGTTAGTTATTACCTTGTCCATGTTGTCTTCTGAGGAGTGGAGTAGTGCAGTCCCGGCTCTCAGGGTGAGTCTCGGATCTTGGTCTGTTCCTAACATAACAGCCGTATCTGTTATCATCTTACCAAGCATATCTCCTGCTTCAACCTTCTTTTCTGTTCTCTTCATTATTCTCTTTGTTGCCCTATCATAATAGACAGTGTTCAAATCAGGGATTTCTTCTCCCTTTTTCTAAACAAAAGGAACTAGCTTGAGTGTGGAGACCACAGGTATGCTGGCAGCAGGCGCTTGTGGGTCCCGAACTTCTGGGTTTTCCTTCTCCTGGGTATTCCCTCCAGCTATCTCAGAAGCTGAATGTTCTATCTCAGTCTGTGTCAGCTTCAACCTCTCTACTTCCTGCTTTTGTAGCTCCTCATCGAGCTTTCTCTTCACTTCTTCAATTGCTTTTCTAGCTGCTTCTTCTGCTTCTTTAGCTACTTCCTGGGCTTTCTCAGCTGCTTCTTGGGCAACTTTTATTTTCCCTTCCTCTTCACTGTGCAGCCACCCTACAGCTTCATGTACCAATCTCTGGGCTTCCTCTTTTCTTCTCTTTGCTTCTTCCTCAGCCTTAGCCTGTTCATCCCCTTTCCCACCTTTGGTGGTGATCTTTTTCTTGAATCTTCTCTTCAGTGCTGTCATGTTCGGGGCATTTCGGAAGACAGACTCTTCCCTATCAAAATGGTGGGTGTACTCAAAATGCACCTTGTTTTCTTTACAATGTTCCGCAACTTTAACTTGGGAGTCACTTCTGTGGTAGGGCATCTCGCCAAAGTGGAACCTCCGCATCTCTTCTACGAATTCATCAGCTTGTTTCACCCTAGTGAACCTGTAACTTCCTAGTTTGAAGGGCAAGGGAGGATAAGCAGTCTTCTTATGTTCGAACGGAAAGCTGCCTATTCCATCCAGGAACACTTGTCTGACAGCCTCCTTGTGGATAATGTAATCAGTTGTGTATTTGGGCATCAGGGAAGGGGCTCTTGATCCTCCAAACATCCTGAAGTATAGGCCTTTTTCAGTCAAGTAGTAATTTGCATACTCTTTTATCACTTGCATGGCCTCCTCTGACATACAATCACACTCCTTTAAGAAAATGAGTGTGTATAGAGGCATAAGGAGGTGTTCACAGATTTCTCTGTAATGGCTATGATATTTATGTTCCCACAATGGTTTGTAAGCAACATAGACAGGCATTCTTTCCCTGTCTCAGATGCACCTGAGACCAGGGAAAGGCTGGTTGCATAATATACAGTCTATAAGTATTGAACTCATATAAAATTCAAACCTTTTTTGGGACTCTCCTCCTAAGGCTGAGGCCAAACAAGTAGAGAGACTATTTGAGACAAGGTTATTAATTCTTGCACATGATCTAGGAACTAGGAATCAAAATCATCAAAGAATAATTGACAAATACTCATGAATTGGAAAATAATCAGAACCAGAAATGGTTTCCTCTCTGTATATTTTATAAACAATAAAGGGTTACAATTTCCATGCTGAGCAATGGTTTAACTCCATGAAGAATTCGAATACCTAAGGGACAATTCGAATTCAATGAGTGAGTCTAGCTTAACTAACTCTTTGCCATGCAATCTCACTCAATTAACCACTTGACCAAAACCCTAATTGACTCACCAAACCCTAACTAAAGTTGGAGTGCAATAAATGACTGAATCTCAACTAAAGGAGATCAAACACATGTTATAGCAATCCAATCATCAAGTGCTAGTGCTCTATGACTCCAATGAACCCCGATGAGGTTAACTGAAGCTGAACTGACCATCAGAAGTTGGCGGAGGCGCCTTATTGACTCCAGTTCATTAAATAATAATAAATAATCATTAAAGAATATATTTAATGAATGGGGGTGCCTTAACTGACTGTAACTAACTGGTTGAACTGATTGTAACCACCAGTTAGCAATTAGGTGCATTAATATCACTTAGATCACCCCCGGAGTGCTCCAGTTAGCCTCCTTGACTTTAGGATAAGGATAAGTTAGCCTCCTTGACTATAGGTAGGCGTGGGTGTGACTGGATGATGGCAAGTAATGCTCCACTGATGTCAATTAAACTTAGGATAGTGGTTTAACTAGGCCAATTTGACCAAAAGAGTGTGTATGATGGTAAATGTCTCCAACACCCCCCCTTAAGCTATAATCAGGAAGAGTTAGAAAACATAGATGCATAAAATGCTAGGGCCCTGGAAACAAAGGCCATTGGTCACCCTGTACAATAAAGTAACTGCTTAATATAACCAAGGAAACGGGAAAAACCTCATGGGAAAAATACCCCCCCTCAAACTAAGCAGTAAATCAAGAATTGGTTCTTCTATGCAGCAACATCCTGAGACTATGCATGTGAACCTCTGAATCCAAACTAAATTAATATGTCTAGAGGAATCTTCCACTTTGGAAGAAAAACAATGCACTCAACTAAATAAAAAATATAAGTAGTTGCACGGTGAAAACTGGACCCATGTAGAGCAACTGAAATCATCTGAAGAGAGAGCAAAGTTTCTTGAGGATTCAAACCATGTGTGGAACACTCAAGAAACTGATATGTTGTAGTCTTGAACAGAAAACCATGAGTGGTAAAATCAGCCCCAATTTTTAGGAGCAAGTGTCCAAGCGGATGCAGAATGTCTTCCTCTTTACTAGTTCTGTGAGGAGATGAGCTTGTGACCAAAGGTAGAGAATCCCTGGGACTCTGGAGAGTGAATGCTTGAGCTACATAATCTGATACAGATTCTGAAATAGCTAATGAATCACAAAATAAAATATCAGCAACCTCATAAGAGGAAACTAACACCAAATCCCCAGCAGCAAAATTGAAGAAGAACTGCGGTACTTGATTTTTATCACCAGAATCGGTGAGAGCAGCTACAAGCATGGATGAAAGCTCTTGAATTTTAAAATATGAAAAAAATAATATCAGATCAGAATGTAAATCAGATCTAAATAAGTTCACAACAGATCCAAAACTGTGAAATCAAATCAAATCCCTAGTAGCAGTTTTGTAGGAGACTTGCGGTACTTGTTTCTTCACACCGTTGATGAGAACAGCTACAAGCAGTACTGAAGGTTTATGAACCTGAAATTTTGAACCAAGAAATATCATATCAGATCCAAATGAGATCATATCAGATCCAATAAGGTTCATATCAGATCCAAAATTATGGTCAACCGAGACGGTAGATGCACAGTTTTCTTCTTCTTCAAAATTCTGAATTTTGGTGCATGCAATCCTGCAAAAATTTGCTGGAAGAACTAGATCATGGGGAGTGAATGTGTCACTCTTATAATCTGATATTTCTTCCAAAATATCCAAGTTTTTACATATTTGCACACCAGTAGCAACATTAGCGGGAGAAAAATCAAATTTCTCTTCACTTTCGGAAGCAATTACTGGTAAATTTTGCACAGAATTCAAAGGAAAATCACCAGTGAATGTTTGCATGGAAGTGCAGTAGTGTTTTTCTTCAATATCAGAGATTCGAATGTCTTCTTCTGTTTTAGTAATATGAGAAGATGAGATATCAGAGATCTCATGAACTTCCGGAGCATCAGGAGAAGGAGTCACTTCATGGAGACTTTCTTCAATTCGAATTGAATGTGTAGAAGATTCTGCTTCATCTTCATCTTGAACAACTTCATCAGAGAGAGTAGAGGCCAAGACTTTTGAGTAAAGAACTCTTGTGGTGCTGGTTGTGATCTCCAAAGTACTATTATGATCCTCATTGTGCTTGCCAAAGGTTCTGTCCAATATTGTCCAGACTTCCTTTGGGTATTCAACAGAACAATATAGGTAGTACAAGCTATCATCAAGGGCCAGACCTATTGTTCCAAAAGATCTATCACAGTCATTTAGCCAGTCATTCTCATTCTCATAGGACTCTTTTCCAAGTCCAATAGACACCTCATAGAGACCTCATCTCTTCAGAGATGCAATCATCTTCAACTTCCATTCCGAATAGCTTGTGAATGGGGTGAGAAAAGGGATTGATGAGTCCATTCGAAGTTGTACCTAATGAAACCTGCAAATCAAAACAAAAAGGGCACCGTAAGGTTGGACAGCCTGCACATTCTAGGCTTTCATCACACCCAGCATAGTCAATCAAGCAAGCTTGATCAACAAGTTCTTTACTTGGGGTATTAAGTGGTAAGCCTTGGCTTTTGGTGCAGTGCTGGATTTTTGAGCTATTGCTCAAATTTCATGGAGAAATCTGTCAAAAAGCTTGTTCTTGAGAGATATATCTTCGCCCCGCCGTATGCTCTGATACCATATTAATTCTTGCACATGATCTAGGAACTAGGAATCAAAATCATCAAAGAATAATTGACAAATACTCATGAATTGGAAAATAATCGGAACCAGAAATGGTTTCCTCTCTGTATATTTTATAAACAATAAAGGGTTACAATTTCCATGCTGAGCAATGGCTTAACTCCATGAAGAATTCAAATACCTAAGGGACAATTCGAATTCAATGAGTGAGTCTAGATTAACTGACTCTTTGCCATGCAATCTCACTCAGTTAACCACTTGACCAAATTCCTAATTGACTCACCAAACCCTAACTGAAGTTGGAGTGCAATAAATGACTGAATCTCAACTGAAGGAGATCAAACACATGTAATAGCAATCCAATCATCAAGTGCTAGTGCTCCATGACTCCAATGAACCCCGATGAGGTTAAATGAAGCTGAACTGACCATCAGAAGTTGGTGGAGGCACCTTCTTGACTCCAGTTCATTAAATAATAATAAATAATCATTAAATAATATATTTAATGAATGGAGGCACCTTAACTAACTGTAACTGACTGGTTGAACTGATTGTAACCACCGATTAGCAATTAGGTGCATTAATATCACTCATATCACCACCCCAGTGCTCCAGTTAGCCTCCTTGACTGTAGGAGAAGGATAAGTTAGCCTCCTTGACTATAGGTAGGCGTGGGTGTGACTGGATGATGGTAATTAATGCTCCAATGTTGTCAATTAAACTTAGGATAGTGGTTTAACTAGGACAATTTGACCAAAAGAGTGTGTATGATGGTAAATGTCTCCAACAAAGGTTGGCCCAGTTGAAAATTGTCCCCTAGGTTGCAACATAAAAAATGATAGGTATCCATTCTAGTTTGAAAAACCTGCCATGAGCTCTTCCAAATATTTTGTTGAGCATCAAGGCTATGAATCTGTATGGAGCTCTTAAACTTGCAGTATCATATTCTCTTGTTACTCTGGTCCTGAAATGTTTTCCACTCAACATCATTCTTTTCATGGTTTCTACCAAGTCCATTCTAATGTTGTTTAACCAGTCATTAGATAGGAACACTTGGGCTTCTAGCAAATGGTAGGCTAGGGAAACATATACGGGGCTGTATGTAGCATAGCCCTGTTTGTTAACATCCTCCAGGATCATTGTTGTGACATCTGCCCGGGGCAGAATCCAATCGATTACTTTAGTGCATGGGAATAACTTAGGTCGGGTGGTGATCCTCATCAGTGAAGATTTTTCTATGTTTGCGTATATGGACTCTTCTTCTAAGCCCATGTCGGGAACCTCTCTTCGGGTGATCAGTCTATAGATTTCCCCCCACTGGTATTCAGGTTCAATGCCAGAAATGCACTTCGTGTCCTCATATATCTATTCTGTCTTAGTTACAACTTCTACTTCTGGCTCTTCCTCGACCACAGGGGCCTTCTTCTTTTGTCTCTTTGACATGGTGAGCTCTTCCTGCCATAAAATTGTAACATTAAGCCCTTTTGGCTGAGTGGAAAACCTGTATACATCAATGTACAGTGTGCGGTTTCTTCTATGTTTTAACATGAGAGCGATCAATCAATGAAGCAAGTATATGCATGTATAGACTAAAATAGCCTGACTAACAGAATTATTAAACCCACTGGGCAATGTTCAGAGACTGTGTTTATATCTAGCATGATGGAAAAAAAGTTATATACAGTAAAATGTGTAATCTACCACTACTGTATGATATTAAACAATTTTATCAACCATATTCAAAAGGCAATAAATCTACATTAATATGCAACGAGTCTCGGCTCTCTGTGCACGCCATGGTCGCTTTGCTACGTGGGAAAGACAGTAGCCACGCGGGTTTTATCAACTACACCACGCTTGTGTACTTAGGATCAACAAGCTAAGGGCAGTGGTACATCCTCTTCCCCCAGCCCAGGTTCGACACTGTGTAGGAAAAATGGCTAGGGTTCGAGGATACAGGTAATATGCAAACCTCAACAAAAAGGGGCAACCACCAAATGCTACAGAAAAACCACAAAACCCTCCCCCTGCAAACCCATCATCACACATAGGGTATCTTGGTGCAGACGGTGTAACGGACGCCTGCACCAAACCCCCATCTACTAGGTGCGAGGTTGCAAATGGAAAGCCGCGGGCAAAATACTACGCCGAGGTTAAAATGCCCCACCCCATGGCCTACTATGATACGCAATCCTCAAAATAAATATGCAATTACGGGGTCGAGTAAACTGCCTGGGAAAACAAACCACCGTAGCAAGCATAACCACCAAATGCTCAACGGAAAAGGAAAGGAAAACGGAGCCTACCTGTCACTGATGCGTAACCGGTGCGTAGGGCGAGATGAAGATAGTTAGGCTCCCACAGTTGCCACCTGGATGCGGGTACTAGCACTAGGGTCCAGACAAGCTTGAGCACTCGAAAGCATGATAGCGACAGAGCACGGTGGTTAAGAAATAACAATAAAAAAACATAACCCCTTGACCTCGTATATATACATAACCACAACGGGAGAGCAAAAGATCGGATGGCGGACCACTTTTGGATCAGAAGCTGAAAGCAATTGTCCTTTCGCAACGGCGGACGGCCAAAGCGTAGATCCAGCCGTGGAGACATGCATGGCAGGAAAAATCTAGAAGATCAGACGTCGAAAAGTTTTCTAATCGGAGGCTGAAAGTATAAATCCCTCCGCAACGGCAGCAGGCCAAAACATAAAACCGTCTGTGGGGATAACCGTAACGGAACCTCAGAAGAAAAACCCCTCGGGACCATAGTGAAACGATAGCCGCGATGGAGAAGCCGCGAAAGATAAATCTATCCGAAATGGGAGAAAAGTTTGAATCGAGAAACCAATGGCTAGACATCGGAACGCTAATGACCTCGGCAACCACAACGACGGAAGCGAAACAGCTTTCGCAGCCGCAACGACAGGAGCCCGAGATTTACGGGGTCAACGAGGATACATAAGCGGGAATCAGAAACCAACAGAAATCGAAAGAGTTAACGGTTTTCTGTCCACAACGGCGGAGGAAATAATCGTAAAAAATTTCAATGCAAAACCAAAAAGCATCCGACGTAAAACAAAGAAATCGGAATAACAATCGAAGTCAAACCGAAAATCGATCCGCAACGGCGGGAGAAGAAGTGACAAATCCTTCTGATCTAAACCAAAAAAGCAGCCGATTAAAACCAACGTATCGGGAGAATTTTCAAAATCAAGACTCGCTATTCTGCCGCAACAGCGGAAACTTTAACCAAACAAATTCCTGATTCGAACGAGCTGGAAAGGCATCCAAAGGTAGATATAAAGTTTGATCAATCATCAGAGGGAGAAACACAACAAGTGGTGAATCAATTCAATCATAGGAAACAAAGAAGAAAATCAACTAATCCAAAGCAAAGGAGGGTCCTAAATTTTTTTGGAATGTTGGGAAATTGTTGCAGCTGCAACACATTGTTACCTAAAATTATCAATCAATGTGGACAAAGATTGTTTCCCTAGTCTACATGGGGTAGATCTAGAACAAAGCACTCACAGCAATGCATCCTCTCCCTATATTGTGAAATCACTTTAATGTAAATCTTTCTTACCTCACAATGGAGATGGTCCTTTTATTTTGAATTCTCTTACGATCAACTGTACTCGCAAAAGAATGTAAAGGCCAAGATACAAAAGTTAAAGCAACAAGATAATTTATTAGTCTATGTAAATGATCAAGGAGAAAAAAATAATAATAACTCAGATCAAGCACAAATTATTCATGGGAAATGGAAACATATTTGTATTAATAGAAATGGAGAAGAAAACTACAACCAAAGCCTTGATGTTGGAGCTTTGTTGTCACAATTCTCTTAAATCACAATGACAAGATCTACAATATTTCATTCATAATACCATACTCATTTTGTCTCTCACACTCAGAATGATTCCACCAGCATAGAGGTGCTTTCCTTGGTCCTCCCTCACTCATGGGGGAGAGGTTGATTACATAGGCCAAAAGGGACCAAATGGGTTGAGATCCTTTGGGAGGAAGGTGAGGGAACATCCCTAGAGGATAGGGGTATGAGTGACACCTACTTGATTTAGTTGGGATAATCCTCCACAAGGATTTTCATTTAGAAGGTTCTCGAAATCTATTATCTTTTCCATTTTGATATTTCTGACGCTTCTTGCACACTGGTATAGGGTGTATGGGTGGGTCGCAACAACTTGTCCAAGTGAAACAAGTTTAACCAGTGCTTCCTATCATTTGGAAAAATGTGCCGGGAAGGGATGACACTTTATGTCAAAGGAAAAAGTGCGTCAAAGCTCCTAGAATTGAGAAAAAAATCATCCTAAAGATGTTTTGGCCAATGGACATAAGGGGATTGAGAAAAGTGATATATTTTAGGTGTAATAGAATGCCCCCCAAAGAATGAAGCTAGAGGAATGTGATAGATGAAATAATTTGCTAGATGTGATTTGGAATTAGAGGTAAAAGAGTGGTGAGTGATGGCTTGATAGTACCTGTTGGAGGAGCTAGTCAGTGAGTTGACTAGTCGAATAACCGACTAATTAAAGAGTACATCGGCCACATAAGGTCATGTCGGTTGACTGAATTGACATGTAGTTATATGTAACTATTTTTTAAATCATATATATTAGGCTGTTGATCCAGATGAGAACTCAGTTCGGATTTGTGTATGTATTGACCCTCATGTTCTAATATAATCTGTTATTCCCTTATCTATGTTCTTGTCTCTTGTGTCTATTATGTCTATGCGATTCTATGTGTATCATTGGTAACCCTCTATGATATGTGAGATTACAACATTGGTTCTATTGCCGGTAGTATATTTACAAACGTAATGACTATAAGCAAATGATATCAAAACATGATATTAAGAATTGGTGGGAGCATAAGATAGAAAATTATTTGCAGAACTATGCAAGGAGAAACAGATTAACCATTTCTTAGGCAAAGGAGAAATTCTTCACTGAAACACATGAGAAGTTTGTAGAATCGGTACCCCATATTTTGAAATAACTTCTGGATCAAAAAGCTAGAAGTGAAGAAGGACCAAGAGCTGCTAGAGAAACTGATTTGAGGGGGACTGAACAAACCTGTCGGAGTGGTTTGAAAATATCACAGACAAATTCTGTGAAGATCAAGCCATAGAAGAAAGAACTTCGGTCAAAATCGTTCAGAAAAGATTCTATACAGACCTTACTGAGCAGTTCTTGTGCTCCTTACCGACCCTGCTGTTCAAATTCTTAATAGAAAAGGGAGTGGGTCATATTGTAGAACCTCGTCTGTCACTACATGAACTGCCACTAAATTCTCACTGGCTGGAGAAATAGAAAAAGTGGGAAAAATTCATTTTCTGAAAGGGAGTGCGAATATTTCCTAAGCAAGTAAACAAAACTATCTGAGCTTTCTAAAGCGTCGGGTAGGATATGGGGGGGTAGTTGGTCATATGTCGGGGTAAAGTGAAGAGGATTCTAGTCGACTGAAGAAGATACCATCACCAGCAATGAAAAGTCAACCTAAAAAGGAAATTGAATGAACAGTGACACACAAAAGTACGATGGATTTACAGAAAGTAGAAAGAGAGAAGAGGCTGAAAAAGAAGGGAAGAAAGAAGATAACAGGCTATAGCACTGCAAAGAGGGATGACTACCAGGGTGACAGACCAGGAAAGAAATCTACCAGAGTCGAGTCATGACTGACAGGAAGAAGGCGTGGATGAAGAAGCATCACCCATGGAAGAGGAATTATTGATAGAGCAACGTGAAGCTCTCCAAATAGAAATTCCGTAGGAGATAAGACCTATATCTCCAATGAATTCGAGTACCAGGATACAATCCATTGTCGAAGAATACCTAAGACTAAGAGCTAGTGAGTTTGGTATATGGAGTTGAATAGACAAAGAGGTAAATGATGATAATCATCTAGTGATTCGTCAACTAGAGTAAGGAAATTGGGTAACACTTCAAGCATACCCTTCCAACCGAAGTATCCACTTAATTTACCCGACACATGAAGGATCACCTCCCCTGCCAAACAGAGATTTTTAAAATATAGAATAGTTAGAATTGCAGACAAATCAGTGCAATTGGATATCGAAAGGAGAATTCGACCCGAACCGACTGCTTGTCGGAGAATAAACGACAAACAAAACGACCGATGGGAACAAAATTTATGTCGAGAACATCTCTACACAACATGAAAAACAAAACATCCCACTACCCCCACCACCACAACCTCCTAGAGGAGACAATGACATCGATACCGACATGGGTCATGGATCAAAAAATATCCCTATATACGAGGGTGATGAATATCCTAGATGACATTGGTTCATCTGTAAATCAATATGGGAGGAAAATCAAGTTATGGTCGAAGAATGATAGATGGCACAACTCATAGGTGCCTTGAGGAAAAGATCACTAATGTGGTACATGACCTATATTGAGAGAACTCCCCAACCATCTAAAGTAGAAATTAAAGCACAATTCTTGTCTTTCTTTAAAACTCCAGACGCAAAACATTTGGCAGCCAAAAAGTTGAAAATAACATCTCAGAAGACAACAGAGTCTGTCCAGGAATATGACAAATGATGGAAAGACCTCCTTAGCCAACTAGGCTATGTAATTGATGAACAATTATTAATTTAGTGGTTTCTTGTAGGTCTATCACAAAAAATCTGGTGGCACATAAGCTTGGAGACTTTTAAAACGTATGAATATGCACTTACCAAAGCCCTGCAAGTAGAGATGGACGAATATTTCCCAGCATATCCCATGGATACTAGACTGGAAGAACAATTATAAATCATGCATAAATCATTGAAAGAGCTGAACCTCAAGAATCAGGATGTCTGGTGCACAAAATGCTCAATAACCTGACAAACAAAAGATAATTGTTGGCAAGACATAAGTCGACAGGACGTTCGATTTGTCCAGACAAAATGCTTCTGTGACATATGCCAAGAACATGGAGAACACACAATGAAAGATTGCCCATATAACATGAAAAACCACAAAGCATCTTCGTGTTCAATCTATGAAGTAAAAAGTCACACAATGGCCAACTGCCAGTTAAATTAAAAAAACTGACAGAACTACCAAGCAGTGTACCATACGAACACAATCGCACATAACAATGATAACAACCAACAAACAAATGATCAAAATGAGCCAAATAATCAAAGATATGAAGGCTGTCGATATGAGCATTGGTTCGACAACCGTCATGGAGGATATGGAGTCTAGGACGATTCTCTGGAAATCACGACAATTGACCACGTCGGCCCATTCAGTGCTTTACATGCTACAAATAAGGTCATCGATATGCAGACTGCCCATACAAGGATATAACCGATTTAAAGTTTTGTACTAGCTATGGTGTAGGAGATCACTCATTAGAGGATTTTCCTACCATGCTTGATAAAATCAATAAAAATAAAAATGTTAATGTCTTGTCGTTTGTTCAAAAACATGATGTAATCAATACGAAGATCCTACATATAGTAACCCAACAAGGGACAAAAATTGGGAATGATAATCCACGTATAAGTAAAATCAAAGAAAAGAACAATTATCCTAACCCAACTAAACAAAAACAATTATATAACGACGCAATGAATATATTTAAAGAATTTGCTAGACAGGAGGAAGCTGATGACAGTCGACAAAACACAGTTAAAGAATCAATATGTTTAGTACAAGATGATAAAGCGTTATCTCAATTTATTGACTTATTTTATAATATGAAGCATAATAATAATACAAAAAAACAAACAAAAAACATATGCATTCTAAACCAAAAAGATGAGAGTGATGTTGACCCACTTGTCGACCTAGAAATCGAAGGATACCATGTTAGACAAGTTGTACTCAACTTCGGTTCACAAGTAAATATTATGACTCACAAAACTTGGGAACAGTTGGGTAGACCTCGACTATACGATTCAGGAATATACCTCAAGTTAGCTAACCAAGGTCTGATCGAACCCATCAGAGTTTGGAGAAATGCCGATACGACAATAAATGGAATATCGACCAGATCAACTTTGAAATTATTGACCCTAAGGAAGGATCCAGTTCCTTCGCAGCTTTAGTAGGTTGAACTTGGGGAAGAAAAATGAAATCATCAATATCCCTAGACAAAGAAAGGATAAAACTAAAAGGGAATGGACAGAAAGTCATAGTACCTATCCACCCATCCCAAGGAGAACCTTGGATAGAACCTATTGATGAAGAAGTCAACATCCGACAACTATATCAAATACAAAATAACAAAGACTACACAGAACCCAATATATATGGCGAGCTTCTTAGGAAATAAAGATTCAGTAAGATACAATTCAGACAAAAAATTATATGATTGGGACGTCAAAAAATACGAGACCCAAGCAAGAGGGTGCCGGACCATTCAGGCAGTACAGAAAAAACCAGTCCAACAATGTTGTTTAGTCTCCATTATCCCAAAAATATTTGAGAAGAAAAGTAGGGAATATCCTACCTTAAACCCAACAAATGCAAGTATCAGACAGATCCCAAGGTATAAAGAAAGGGAATCAACAGTTACTCATACAGAACAAGTATCTCCAAACATAGGTGAACATGGTTGACTACAAAGCTTGGTAGAAACATTCATAGGACAGGCTGCACGATGGTGGGACACCCATCAATCAAGATTGTAGACATGGAAAACAACTTCAACTTACTTCATAGAAAGATTATGAGGAAAGAAACTAACAAAATAGGTGCAAATACCCATGTTCATCCAAGGGAAAGACCCAAAGGAACACATAAGAACATGTGAAAAAGAGTGGAGAAGACTTGGGTATAAGGACAAATGTACATGGCCACAATTGTTTCCATCGACACTGGCTGACTTACCAAACAAATGGTATAAAATGGAGGAAGCATGGGGTGAAACATTTCAATGTCACTAACTTAGAGGAAATTCATTAAAGACTTTAGCTTTATACCACAGAATGAAAAGTTAGTCAAAACTGCAAAACAAATAAAAGCATTTATAGAACCGACCAGGAACAACACTCTGATAAAAAATTATGATCGATAGAAAATACCAAAAACAACTACCTAAGACAGCACACTGTTGAAGTACCTCCCCTGTTTCTTTGGGACGAAGAAAGATTTTGTTCCTGGGGGAGATGTTGGAGGAGCTAGTCAGTGAGCCGACTAGTTGAATAGCCGACTAATTAAAGAGTACGTCAGCTGCATAAGGTCATGTCGGTTGACCGAACCGACATGTAGTTATATGTAACTATTTTGTAAATCATATATATTAGGCTATTGAGCCAGATGAGAACTCAGTTCAGTTATGTGTATGTATTGACCCTCATGTTATAATATAATCTGTTATTCCCTTATCTATGTTCTTGTCTCTTGTGTCTATTATGTCTATATGATTCTATATGTATCATTGGTAACCCTCTATGATATGTGAGATTACAACAGTACCAGAAAATCTGAGTTATATTCAATCCAATCCAAAACATGGTAACAAATCAAAACATTGCAGATCCATGTATAATGACTAAGTCATGGATACTAATAATACACTGTAGATCCATGATACACAAGACTCAAATTGAAACATAGCTACAAAATATACATTGTATATCTATGTCATATAGACTCAATATAATACATAGCCACTAGAAATACATTGTGGATCCATGCAATGACTCAAAAAATACTCCATTTCAACCTGAGGATAGGAACATATTCAAGTGAATACCTAAACATTCAGGTTATTCATTCCAATCCCCAATAGTACACTTCCATCCATGTGAATGCATGTACTGATGTTGAACATGGTAGAAACCACTTGATTACTGGTCGTTTATGTATATTGTTAACAAGTGCGAGAGAAATCACCATTAATGACAATTATTCCCAAGGTACTCTAGTAAATTCCTCTGAATGCAAATATATGAGTTGAATTCGAACAATAAGAGGAATCTTCCAATCAAAGACCAATGATGAAAGCCTAATGTCGAAATCAAGCAAACTTTCCTTTGCGGCATGTAGGATTCAATGTATTCAATTGGTTTCTAAGACTAATTCTTGGATAATGTGTTGATGTCTATGGGAATAGACTCATCAAAGTAGGACCATGATGTTTCCCCCATCATCGACAAGAAACTTGGAACAAAAGTGATTTTGAAGTGATTTCGATTACAGATCAACCATAAGACTAACTCATATATGACCAACTCAAAGGAAGGTAAGGTAATTGCATAGATAAGTTGTCTAGAGTCCCCTTGAACATTGAATGACATGACAAGTGACTTGGCAACATTGACTCAATTGAGGTAGATACTAGACATAATGAAAGGGCAGGATTATGCATTCTTCAAATTGAATCAAAGGATTAAAATGAATCATGAAAGTGGATCGACTCGATGACAAGTTGATTACAAAAATATTTGAATGAAATGCAGACACGTACCATGTTCAAGGGTGACTATAGGATGCCATTAATACAAATAAATTTTTTTTCCCATCCCTTAATTTCCCCATCATGATGTGATGCAGGAGCATCGTGGCATGCCAGCAATGTGATGAGTTGGTCACATGCTATGGCATATTTTGTAATTGTTTTGTGCTGAGTCATAGTCTGATTATCTGCGTAGGGAATCATTTTTAGACAAGGATGTTTTCATCATGCGTCGTAGTGTTTGTTTTCATTTGCAGGACCACTAAAGATAGGAGTAGTAGTTTAGCATAAATAGACAATTTAGAGATGTAGAGGGGGTTCTGCTCTTTAGCATTTAGAATTTTGAGTTTGCAGAGAGAGGACAGACCTGTGTCTGATCCCTACTTATAATTATTTTGAAGAATCAGAAGGAGAGAGATCCAAGCTATGTGCATTTTCATGTGTTTCTTAATAGAAGGATTAATTGTGTGTTTGTAGGGTTGTTAGCATTTATCCATGTGTTGTGTTGAACTCTGTATCTATGCAAATCCGACTTCGGTGTTTTCCTGAACATTTGTGTATTTATGAGAAGTTTCTGTATTCACGCATCAATTTCTTACTTGAATAGTTGAATTAGAGTGTAGATTCATGCATAAGAGTGTTAGGATAAAGAATTGGGACAATTCCAGGATGGATTGATCAATTTCATGATCAATCGGCGCAACCCACAAATTTTTTTCCTTAACAAGTTTTTATAGAGAACGAAAGGTGCAAATTGAGTCCGCAAATCAAGATCTAATGGTCTAGAAGAATCCCATAATGAAATTTGCAAGGAAGTTAACAGATCCACAGAGATCTAAGAGGTTCGCATCAAGAAGAAGATCGATGGTCTGAGTTAAGGCCGAAAAGATTTGACGGCTAGGAAAATTGCAGGGGAATAATTTCAGGAAGGAAGTTTCAGGGGGGCAACTTTACGAAGTTGGCATCCCACACCCTGCAACTCGATGTCAGGAAGGTTGTTTCGGAACAGAAGTTTCGAGGGAGAAACTTTGGGAAGTTGGCATCCTACATCCCGCAACCTGATTTTGGGAAGGCATTTGTAGAGGCAAAATTGTGGGGAGACAATTTTAGAGCATAATTTGGTTGTTAAGTTACATTTGGCAATCCTGCTAAGTGTAGGAACCACCAAATCCAGGAATTTTTGGTTAGGGTTGGTTGTGATCGACCCACCTCCACTAATTTTGGTATAAGAGCCGAAATACATTTCCTATTGAGGAATTCCACCATTGAGATTGTGGGTAGAATTTCTAAAGGAGCAAGAAGGAGCTTGTGTGACAAAGAAGCATAGCCGTAGAAGCCTGGAAACAACCAAGAAGAGTTCTCAAGAGGTTCTAGATATAGGACCATCGTTTCCAAAATACCAAGGATCTAGAAGACGCTTGGTGAGGTAAGTTGTAACAATGTGAAAGAGAACTGTAATTGCAGAGGCTTAGTGTGAGGAGATGGCTGCATACATTGGAAGAGCGAGAGGTCATGACAGAGGTCGAACAGGAGGGAATGCATAAGTTCTAGAGGAAATGAGGGAGTTAATGGAATTTCTGGAAGCCATGGAAAAAAAACAGATGAAGAGACCTAGAAGCAGGGGATGTAAGTGAACCTAAGGATGAAGAGAAAAGAGAAGAAGTTGCACCTATGCAGGAAACACCAGAGTTAAGATATTTCAGATATTTTCTGGGAATGACTTCAAGTCCGAGGCCGGAGTTACCTACCTATGAGGGAAGTCTCATCGTAGAGCATCTCATTGATTGGATTAGTGAAATGGATAATTACTTTGAGTATGATGAGGTAGAAGAAGACACGAGAGTCAGATTGGCTGTGACGAGGTTGAAAGGACATGCATCCTTGTGGTGGGATAGTGTGCAAACAGAAAGAAGTAGGAAGAATAAATATTTGATAAAGAGCTGGGATATAATTGTATCAAAGATGAGGGCTAATTTATTTCCCAAATATTACTAGTTAATTCTATATAGACATGTACAAAACCTTAGGAAAATATTTTTAACAGTGAGAGAGTACACTGAAGATTTCTACAAAGTAAACCTAAGGGTTGGATATGTGGAAGAGTCAGCAAAGAATGCTTCCAGATATGTTAATGGTCTAAGGATGGATATCCAAGAAGAAATCAGCATGATATCACCCAGAATGATGGACGAGGCATATTAGTGTTCCTTGAGGGCAGAGGAAAATATAGCAAGGAAGCAGAGCTTCAATAGAGGTCGCAGTTCAACCAGAGGACGACGACAACTGACTGGAAGAGGAAAATTTGGAGCATAGAGAGGAGAGTCTAGTAACTCTAGCCAGGAAGAACAACATGGTAGAGGAGGTGATTCTTGTAGAAGAGGAGGCTTACCAAGGAGGTAGAGGTAGAGGAAGAGGTAGAGAAGCTGTCGTTAGATGCTACAAATGCAACCAGTTGGGGAATAAGTCATTTGAATGTCCAGGAAAAGAAGACGTAGGACATAGAGGAGACTATGTAGCTTAGAATGAGAAACAACAATAACATTTGATGGTAGAGGAAGTCTTACATGAGACAGGGGAGTCATTGATGATGAATAAATTCTTGTTGAAACCTAAGAAGGAGCAAGCAGAGCCTGCTCAAAGGAAATATTGATTCAGGACTATGTGTAAAGTCTAAGGGAAGTACTTTAAGATGGTGATTGAAAGTGGGAGTACTGATAATATTATTTCCACAGAGATGGTAGAAAAGCTGAGTTTGAAGAAAACCAAGCATCCAGTTCCATACAAAGTATCTTGGTTACACAAAGGACATCAAATCCTACTAAGTGAGCAGTGTGTAGTTGATTTCCAAATAGGTCCATATAAGGACAAGATTCTTTGTGAGGTGATGCCCATGGATGTTTGTCATATACTGCTATGAAGACTGTGGAAATTTGATAAGAGAGTGGCTCATAATGGTAGGATTAACTGTCATAGTTTCGAGCTTAATGGGATAACACATGTACTTCACCCTTTACATGAAGGTGATACAGCAAGGCAGTCAGCACCTAAAGTTTTGATGTTGTCATGAAAGGAATATTTGCAGTAGGTTGAGAAATAAGAGTTGAACTATGCTATGGTATGTAATCCAAGAGTGGTGATGATGAAGAACAACGTGACAGATCTACCTGAGGAGGTTTAGAAGAGTCTGAGTCCATGTGCAGTACCAGCAGTACTGACACCAAAGAAGGATGGTGAGTGGAGGATGTGTACCGACTCCAGAGAAATTAACAAGATCCTATCAGATATATATTTCCATTACCAAGGATGGATGACATGATGGATTTCCTAAGTGGGGAAACATGCTTTTCAAAATTGGATTTTAAGAGTGGATATCATCAGATCAGGATCAGAGAAGGAGATGAGTGGAAAACAACCTTTAAGACAAATGATGGGTTGTATGAGTGGTTGGTCATGCCATTTGGATTGTCCAATGCACCAAGCACTTTTATGAGATTGATGAATTAATTGTTGAGAGATTTCATAGGTAAGCTTGTGATATTTTACCTTGATGACATTTTTCGTTTTCAGCCAAACAAAACAAGAACATCTGAAGCATCTGAGATATGTTTTAGAGAGGTTGCAACAGGAAAAGTTGTTGATAAATGTGAAGAAGTGCACATTCATGAAGATAGAGCTAGTATATTAGCGTTTTGTTATCTCCAGTGAAGGATTTAAGATGGATCCAGAAAAGGTGCAAGCAATCATTGATTGGCCTTCACCTAGGAACATATTTTAGGTAAGAAGCTTTCATGGATTGGCAAGTTTCCATAGGAATTTTATAAAGAACTTCAATGGTATTTGTGCATCTATCACTGAGACAACTAAGAAGGATAGACAACCATTTCAATGGACAGCAGAGGCTGAAATGAGTTTTCAGTTCTTGAAGAAGAATATCACTGAACAACTAGTATTGAAGTTACCAGAATTCAACCACCGTTTCCAAGTAAAGTGTGATGCTAGTGGAGTAGCAATTGGGGCTATACTCAGTCAGGAGGACATGAATATAGCATATTCCAGTGAGAATATGAATGATTCCAAGCAAAAGTATTCATCTTATGATAAGGAGTTTTATGATATTGTTCAAGCAATGAAGCATTGGAGGCACTATTTAATGCCTAGAGAGTTTGTGTTGTACTTTTACAACCATGCATTGCAGTATATTATGCAGCAACCTAAGTTGAACCTGAAACATGTCAAGTGGGTTGAGTTCTTACAAAGATTTACCTTTATGTTAAAACACATAAGTGGATAGTCAAACAGGGTAGCCGATGCCTTGAGTAGGAGTCTGTTGATTATGCAAGAGAATCAGATCCAAGTCTTGGGATTTGAGCATTTGAGGGATTTGTATGAAGTTGACATTGATTTCCAAGAGGCTTACAAGGCTTGTAAGAATCCATTAGAGGTGGACAGAGAGACATGGATGGAGTATACTCTTCAAGATGGTTTACTCTTTAAAAATAGTAAACTGTGTATACCAAAGTGTTCTATGCGAGAGAACCTGATACAAGAGAAACATAATGGAGGTATGGTAGGTCACTTTGGAAGTGATAAAACCTTCGGATAGTTGGGCCATTTCTATTTCTGTCCAAGGATGAGGGCTGAAGTTGAGAATTTTGTAAGTATATGTAGAGGATGCCAGCATGCTAAGGGTAGAAGCCATAACACAGGATTGTATACACCATTTCCTATTCCAACTAGGCCTTGGGTTCTATGAGTATGGATTTCATTCTGGGTTTACCAAGAACTCAGAGGGGACATGATTCTATCTTTTTTGTTATGGATAGATTCACTAAGATGGCACATTTATTTCCATGCTACAAGACTAGTGATGCCACACACATTGCCAATTTGTTCTTTGATGAAGTGGTGAAACTACATGGTTTACCTAGAAGCATTGTATCAGACAAAGATGTGATGTTCACAGGTCATTTCTGGAGGACCTCATGGAAGAAGTTGGGTACCGGACTGAATTTCAATTTAGCATATCACCCACAGTCTGATGGACAGACCGAAGTAGTCAATAAGAGTTTGGGAAACATGTTGAGGAGTTTGATTGGAGAGAGTCCTAAGTAGTGGGATAGAGTATTAGCTCAAGCTGAGTTTTCCTATAATAATTCACCAAACATGAGTACAGGTATGAGTCCATTTCACATTCTGTATGGAATGCATCCAAAAGGGGTGTGTGAACTTTGTGACTTAGGTAAATTGGAGAAGAGAAGTGTAGAGCAAGTGAAATGTAGGAGAAAGTGAAAGCGGGGTTACAACATACTAACATCAGTTACAAGGCCATAGTAGATTCCGGAAGGAGAGAAAAGAAAAATGAAGTGGGGGATATGGTCTTAGCATATCTAAAGCGAGACAGATTTCCAAAAGGGGAGTATAAAAACCTGTTGTGGCCTGGAAATTCGTAGGCAACAACAGAAAGGGATTCTCCCCAATCAACGTTCCCAACTAGCCCGTGACTATTTGGTGTAGGGAATCCATCCGGTTTGCAGTCCGACTACCGTAGGTCAAGTAACAAAAATAAAAGGTTCTACCAGTTGTGGCCTGGTCCACCGTGTATATGTTGTGTTTTTTAGTTTTAAGTATGACATGCAAGTGCCTATCTAAAATGAAGATTGATTAAGAATGCAAGGAGTGGTCACAATGTGATGCACAGGTTCTTACCTCTCATATTAGACTCTCTTGCATCTAAATCACACACAGTAAGAAATTAAAACTAACTACCTAACCTATCCCTAGGGAGCAAGATTATCATTTATTAATGAGTAATGTATTTTGTGCATGCATTATGAAAAATCACAGATAGCTGATACTTCTTTCAAAGCACATGAACATTTAAAGATATTTGAACAACCAGATAGCCAATTGTTTATGAACAACATTCATTACTCATAGTGGAAATTTTCATAAAATAAACCAGAGAACATTCATACAAGAACATAGGTTCAAAGAGTTAGAACGATATCACAGTTAATGGACACAACGCTGAAAATGAAATAGTTCCTCTTTAACAAATCCATAGCACAACATTTGAACATTCCACCAAGCTTTCTCCAATAGGCAAACTGTAATTATCTATTGTAAAAGGAAATAGTTCTTCTTACAATATGTCTTCACAAATCAAACTGGGAAAAAGTCCTCTTCCTATCTAAATCTTCTATATTTAT
The DNA here is from genome assembly GCA_001517045.1 of Pseudotsuga menziesii. Taxonomy (NCBI): domain Eukaryota; kingdom Viridiplantae; phylum Streptophyta; class Pinopsida; order Pinales; family Pinaceae; genus Pseudotsuga; species Pseudotsuga menziesii. The sequence goes on from LPNX010999039.1 coordinate 87,567, forward strand.
ACAAAAAGAGAAAAACTGTTGGGCTACCCACAAATGACTCTTGGGCTTCCCCAACGCTTCACTTACCATGCTTTTCTTTCATTAAGTGCTTACAATATATTACAATAAAACACATAAAATGCTTATGAGGAGGGTCCCGCTTGACTATTCAAGAACTTCTTCCACGCTGAAGCCTTTGAGGCAATGCTTTCAAACTCGGAAGGTTATAAGAAACAAATATTTATTTCAAATTTAGCAGCCTGATTTCTTATTACTTCTATTCTGGCTGAGCTCAGACACTTTGTTCCTGGAATCGTTCCTGTGGAAATTTATTTCCCCAACATGGAATTTCCCCAATTCCTCCACAAATTCATCAGCTTTCTTCACTCTTGTGAACTTATAGCATCCCAACCTGAATGGTAAGGGAGGATAAGCTACTTTCTTATGTTCAAATAAAAATCTCCCTATGCCATCTAAGAAGACCTTCCTCACTACCTCTTTGTGGACTACATAGTCAGCGGCATATTTTGGCAGTAGTGAACGTGCTCTAGAGCATCCATACATTCTGAAATACAATCCATCTTCCGTCAAGTAATAATCTGCATATTCTTTAATAACCTGCAATGCTTCCTCCGACATGGAGTTGCACTCTTTCAAGAAGATCAATGTATATAATGGCATGGTGAAGTGCTCACACACTTCTCTATAGTGACTATGGTATTTGTGTGCCCACAGTCTCTTATAAGCTGAGTAGACTAGTGTTCTCTCCCAGTCCTAGATACACCTCAGGTTTGGGAAGGGTTGGTTGCATAGTATGCAATCAATCAGTATAGAGCTCATGTAGAACTCTGATTTCTTCTATGACACCCCTCCTAATGCTGAAGCAATGCAGGCTGAGAGGATGTTGGACACAATGTTTTCCCAGTTGAACACTGTCCCCTATGTTGCAACATAGAATATGATAGGCACCCACTCCAACTTGAAGCTTTTACTATGGGCCCTCCCAAAAATCCTATTCAGCATCAGGGCAATGAACCTGTAAGCGGTCCTTAAAGTGGCAGTATCATATTCCCTGGATGGCCTAGTTCTAAAGTTCTTTCCAGGCACCAGCATTCTTTTCAGTGTTTTGAATAGGTCCAGCTTAATTGTCTTTAGCCAGTCTTTAGTTAAGTACGCTTGTGCTTCTGGTAAGTGGTAGGCCAGTGATACGTACCCAGGGCTATAAGCAGCATAACCCTGTTTGTCAACATTTTCCAAAATCATGGTCGTTACATCTACCCTGGGTAGAATCCATCCAATCACCTTTGAGCATAGGAAAATCTCAGGTCTAGTAGCAACTCTCATCAACACAGATCTCTCTATATTTGCATATATGGTTTCCTCCTCAAAACTGGTGTCAGGTACCTCCCAGTGTGTTATTAATCTGTAGACTTCCCCCCATTTATATTCAGGTTCCATACCAACTATGCATTTGGTATCCTCGTAAGTGTACTCAAATTTGGTAACAATTTCAACCTCAGGTTCCTCCTCTACTACAGTGGCCTTCTTCTTTTGCCGTTTAGACATCTCAGATTCTGAAGAATTTCCCTGTCATGCACAGAAATTGCTTTTAGGTTCTGTTGGGTCATTCCTTGATAACATTAAAAAATGGAGACAAAAATGTATGAGCATTTTACCTCATCTAGGCTAAACATGATTGTCGTTATGAAAATAAACAAACAATATTCAAAAACCAAATGTTCCCACACAAAAAACAATCTGTCAAAAGGCTAAAACTAGTTCACGACCAACATTTGCAGAATCAACTTAGAATATCATGGCCTTTCTCAATGAAGAAAAATTTCCCTCTCGGCGCTACGAACTAAATCGTTACACGGAAAATAAGATTCCTAATCCCATGTGAAGGATACTGCATTGTGGTAGTGCACGTAACTAATTGTAATCTCAAAGAAATCATAAGAGGAAGCTGCTTCTTGCAAAAACACTCGCATCAAAATCCGCATAGATAGTGCATTCTGAATCCCTAAATTGGTTCGGGGTTCGTACTTGAGTTTTAACAGTCTCATCCTAAGCGGGGCAGAACTTCAACATCGCGACCCTAGTTCTGAAATAAACAAGAAACGCTCTCCTCGGACGGCCACACACAAAATGGAGGATACTAGTGCGGACAACGTAACGACCATCTGCACCGGTTTCCCCAGCAGTCGAGTGCAGGATGCAAACCCATAACGGCCGTGAATGTAGTCATCAAGCAAAACAACAAAAAAGCCCCCACCTAGCAGCCAGACCATTTACCTAGATTATATATATGTGCTAAAAGGAAACCTAGGTATCCACTAACCGCCGAGACAGGAACTAACCAAGGGCGAAAGACTCAATTTGACCATTCGAACGGAAAGGTAAAATGGGCATAAAGGCCTACCTGGCAATGTGTTGTGCAACTGGTTGAGAAAAAACTGCAAACCTCCACGGCGGAGCCACCTAGGAGCGAGGTACCAACAGCGAGTTCGTTGGTTTGCTCGAGCGATAATGACAGCATGGGAAATTCACAAAAATAACAATAAAAATAATAAACCCCAACCCTAATATATACGCCGCAGTCAACCATAATTGGCGGGAAAAATAAAATAATCAGGAGGCGGAATGGCTATGGGATCAGCGATCCTGTCAGTATCCCCTCCGCAACGGCAGATAATGAAAGAGATAGGAGACCCGCAATGGCATCGGCCAGAGAAAGAAATAAACCTCACATCAAAGCTCACCAAACTAAGGCCTCGGATCAATAGTTGGTTGAAGAGCCGCAATGGTGGAAACCATAAAGGCACCGAGTTCCTCATACCAATCAAAATCGGAGCAAAAATAAACATGACTTCAGCCAAAAATAACGGTCACACGGAAAACAAAATCAAACCACATCAGAAAGATAGTGCCTTCCAAAGCCGCAATGGCGAAAGCTAAAAGCCTAAGGATTTGCGAATCAACACGGCGGGGATCGGAAGAGGATAATACAACCTTCGGGAAGCTTCACAATACCTCCTCTGCAACGGCGGAAGACGTAGAGACAAACGTTCCGACAGGATCTTAAAATAGTTGCCAATGAATAAAGTGCATCGGATACCACTAACCCTTGAATCGGTCTTGATGTCCCATTCTTTTCCAAAACTGCGGGCATGCAGATAACTAGACTCCCGACTCAAAAGTCTAAAACACTTTCAATGGCAAGGCAAAATCAATTCAAACAGTAAAACATCACTGGGATAAAAGTAATCCTTGTGCAAACATCAAACAAAACCAAAGAGCTAAGCAAAAAGAAATAAAAGGAGGGTCCCAATTTTTTTTGAATTTTGGGAAAATGTTGCAGCTGCAACACAACCTGAAATGAAGAATATTGGACCTTGCAGAATACTTAGGAAGTTTTCAGCAAATGCTTATGAATTAGAGATGCCCACAGGAGTGGGTATTTCACCAATATTGAATGTAGCAGATCTATATCCTTATGTAATATATGACACTGGAACCTTTACAGAAGGTGAAGATCCTACTGAAGACTTACAATGGGTGAGGCAGATGCCTGTGACACACCCATTGGAGGTTGAGGCCATTATGGACACTAAAGTGACGAAGAGTACAAGGAAGAAGGACTATCTAGAGTATTTGGTCAAATGGAAGAAGTGTCCAATAGAGGATTATACTTGGATGAGCGCTGCAGAGTTGGAAGCCAAGGGGTTCACTCTAACTGATCTAATGAACAGGGTTTCATAATTTTTCTACCTTGCGAGTCTGATGCAAGAGCATTGTGGCATGCCAGTAATTTGATGAGTTGGTCACATGCTATGGCATATTTTGTAACCATTTTTTTTTATTCATACTTTGATTAGCGACATAGGGAATCATTGCATATCACGACTCCCTATGTGGCGATCAAGCCACCAATAGTTTGTTTTAGACAAGGATGTTTTCATCATGCGTCGTAGTGTTTGTTTCAATTGCTGGACCACTTAGGACAAGAGTAGAAGTTTAGCATAAATAGACAATTTAGAGATGTAGAGGGGGTTTTTCTCTTCAACATTTGGAATTCTGAGTTTGTAGAGAGAGGACAGACCTGTTTCTAATCCCTACTTGTAATTGATTTGAAGAATCAGAAGGAGAGAGATCCAAGCTATGTTTATTTTCTTTGTTGCTTAATAGAAGGATTAACTATGTATTTGTAGTGTTGTTAGCCTTTATGCATGTGCTGTGTTGAACTGTGTATCTGTGCAGAGCCAACTTGAGCGTTTTACTGAACATTTGTGTATTTCTGAGAATTTATTGTATTCACGCATCAATTTCTGACTTGAATAGTTGAAGTAGAGTGTAGATGCATGCATAAGAGTGTTAGGATAAAGAATTGGGACAATTGCAGGATGGATTGATCAATCAGTGCAACCTGTAGGTTTTCTGCCTTAACAAATTTTTGCAGAGAACGAACGGTGGAGATTGAGTCCTTCGATCAAGATATGAAGGTCCAGAAGAATCCCGCAATGGAAGTTGCGAGGAAGTTAACAGATCCACAGATATCTAAGAGGTCCGTGTCAAGAAGAATATAGATGGTCAGAGTGAAGGACGAAAATATCTAATGGCTAGGAAAATTGTGGGGGAAGAATTTCAAGAAGGAAGTTTCGGGGGAGCAACTTTGGGAAGTTGCCATCCCGCAACCCGCAACCCAATTTCGGGAAGGCCATTTCAGAATGAAAGTTTTAGGGGAGCAACTTTGGGAAGTTGGCATCCCGCATCCTGCAACCCGATTTTGGGAAGGCAGTTGCGGAAAGGTGATTGTGGAGGAAAAATTGCAGGGAGATAATTTTAGAGTAGACTTTGGCTGTTAAGGTAAATTCGGTAGTCCTACTAAGTCTAGGAGCCACCAGATCCTGGAAATGCTGGTTGGGGTTGGTTGTGATAGACCCACTTGCACCATGATGGATGAGTAACAAACGCTTGATATAGCTCATCACGTGACGAGTCCAAACTCATATGTTTTATGAACCTGAGAAAGGAGGGGTTCATTCCCATAAAAGTGTCCTTTATCGCTTGATTATATGAGTCCAAAGAAGGTAAAATCAATCATCATTTCATGTTTAGAGAGTCTGAAATGACTAAGAAGACTCCAAAGTGGACTTTTTCGTAAATATAGTTCCACAAGTATGAAAAAAGTATAAATTGATACCTAGGAGAAATCTTATAGTCATGATGAACTCGAGTCACACCTTTTTCGTAAATGAGTCTAAACAGTCTGAAAGAGGGGAAAACTATCACCAAGTAGACGATATTTCAAATAATTTGACAAGTGTTAAAGAATCAAGTTCGCATGGTGATCTTTTCTTATTTAGGGAGTCTAAAAATAGCTTAAAGACGAATCCAAGGGGGTTTCTTTTTCGTATTATGTTTTATGAGTCCAAAAAAAGTGAGAAAAGTATACTTGACACCTTTTCTCTAGGTTTTTAACGAGCATGACTAGGGTATAAAAGGCGCTCAAGACCTTTTTCAATTTGATACAGAGCATTAAAAATTCAAAAAGAGACTTCGTTGTAGCAACAAAAAAACGTTCAATTAAGTCCTAAAATCCTCAAAAAATACCATTAGACCATTTTCACATTTGAAACTATAGAAAACATGGTAAAAATAAACAATATTTAAATATTCAAATATTATTTTCTATTTTAAAAATAAAAAATGGTAAAAAATATTTACCATTGTTCTTTTTACCACAAGACTTTTAGTGAAAAATAGTGTTTGGAGAGGAAATATTATGATGAGGATTACAAGAGTTATAGACATCCATTCAACAAGCCATTCGGTTGAGGTAAGAATTCTCATCCTTCTCTTCATTTTCATAGTAATTTTTTTGCATTTAATCATGTTTTTTTAGGTTTTTAGGCTAGTTTGGTAAAGGGGATTATCGTTCCCTGAGAGAGGCTCTTCTCCCTTTTGGGAGGTGCACTGACGCACTCCCCAAAAGGGGAAAGAGCATCAACACTGCTTTTTCCTCAAGGGGGAAAGGCATTGTCGTATGTTTCTCAATGAAAGAGCGTCGACGGCCACAAAACTCCCAAAATGATGGTTTTAGCATGAACTTGAATTTTTTACTCCATGAAATGATTCTAATGCATGTTGTGTGGATGTCCCATAGGTATTTTAAGCCAATCATGGTCATTTGGAAGGGAGGGGAACCTGAGTTAGATGACACCTAAGCGGCAAATGATCCAAACACAATAATGTCTTTGAGTGAGTGTGGACTCCTCAAATACTTTAGATTTTGAGCATGAGATCCCATGTTCACTTATTGGACCACTTGATCACGATGTGGGACCTTGAGAAATAACACTTCAAAGTGGGTACCCATATCTTGACCATAGATGTTGAGGATATCTAGTTCTTGAATATAAATTCTTGGAGAGGGAATCTGGTGTCACTCTCTAGCCCACGAGGGGGAGATATTACTATAGATGACCTAATTTATGAGTATTATGTGATTTAAACAAGCTCCCAAGGTGGAAAAAATACAATCAAACATATCATGGATATGCCTTTGAGGACAATTGTATTCACCATTAAGAAGGTGGCAGGAAATAGGGCTTTCCATCATATGAATCGATCCCACATGACATATGCATTGGAGTGTATGGCTTCAAATGTATTTAGCTGGAGATAGGGGATTCTAGTGATCCTCAAAGGCCAACTCACAAAATGTCTCCGAGGAGAACTCAATAAGTTTGGTTATAGTGCCATAGTAGTGTATTTGTTTTGGAGCAGATCCCTCTACTACGGCCTCAGGTACCATGAAACAGGTTAGAGCCATGATATCTGTAGATGTTGAGGTGGGTAGAGGCCATGGATCACCATGGAGGTGGTGGGTGTCCCAAAGTGACCTATGGTTCGGTATTATTTCATTAGCTGCAGGGCCAACTTTTGATGGTGGAATATTATGCCTATGCAAGGACCGATTTTCGAGGTGACACTAATCTACCTTTACCCGAAGAAACCATTTCCATTTTGTTATTATTTTTATAATATATTTAATTTTTTGTTATTTTGTGATACTAAGACATGGTATGCTACTTTGCAGATATTGGTCCATCACAACCTATTGGAGCATCACCCATTAAGAGGCAGGGGGTGGTGAGGGATATCACCCTCGACAACTTGGAGGAAAAGGAAGAGCTACAGGATATTGAAGACAACCTACATATACTAATGGTTGGAGTCCCTAACATCTCCATCGATGAGCTTCCCCAACGTTATCAATGCCACATTGTAGGGCTCTCGGGCCGGTTTTGAGGCTACTTTGTAGGGCATCTCATTTGGTGATGTGTTTACACGAGCATGAAGATTAGTTCAAAGTGACTCTGACTTGTAGTATATACTAAAACATTTTGAAGCTTTAGATTTTTTACCATTTTGATGTACTGAAAACTTTATAGTTTCATATTTTGGTACAATGAAAGCTTATGGCTTCAAATTTCTCCTCAGTATCGGTTGTATTTATATAAAAAAATAACTTTTTTTATAGAGATATGTGTTTATGTGATGTGTTTGTACATGAATGGATACCTATTATGTTTTTTTATGATCTTTATGCATGCGATCAATCTCAACTGAACATTAAACATGAACTAAGTACCAATCCAAAACGTAATTAGCTAATGAATCAACTGCTACATTCAAATGCCTCAGAATATTTTGATATGAAATGAACTCAAAATACCTCTCAAGAATCCAAACTCTTTGAAACATTCAAAGAAGTAAGGGGTTATAGATGGTATAGAACTTATTCAAATACACAACCAATTTAGAATCTAAATAAACCCTAACCTGACTCACATTGTTTGGTAAAGCTTCAGTTAATAAACCGGTCATTTCAATATTGTTCATACCAGGACCTAAACAAGTTCCTCCTAATCTTATCAATTTAGTGGTATGGAATAAAGTACCCAAGCCACTGATGCAAGATTTCCGGTATTTAGGCTAACACCATTTGCAAAAGCATGAATGTGTGGTCATATGTTCATTCATGCATAACATTATAAAATTATACTTACCTAAGTTGAATCCCACATTCATAACAAAATGAAAAAAAATAAAAATAGACACAACACACTCTATTAACAATATTTACAAGGTATCTATGCTAGATTTCCTAGGAATAGTACCTCTTAAGGTAGATCCCATTCCAGGGATTTCCCAAGGGTATCCCTTCATAATATATAAGTTCATAGCCTCCTTTATCTAATACATGACTCACAACATAGGGTCCATGCCACATGGATTCTAATTTTCTACCTCCCAACTTATCGTGTTTTTGATCATATGTCGAGACCAAATCACCTTCATTGAAGAGGCAAGGTTGAATGGATTGGCCCTATTGAGCTTTGATTCATTGCTTATGCACCTCATTGGCTAAGGTTGCATCTTGATGAGTTTCATCTAGTTTTTTAAAATGAAATAAATGTTCTTCCTCTATAGTGGTATTGGGTCGTAGTTCCACACCAAGATTTAGAGAAGGGATCTCACACTTGATAGGAAGAGTAGCCTCTAGTCCATACACTAGTTGAAATTGTGTAAAACTAGTGGATGTCTTAATGGTGGTCCTATAAGCCCATAATGCAGGGAATAATTGCAAATTCCAACTAGACTTAGCTCATCCTACCACCCGTTAAAGCATAGTTTTCAATACCTTGTTGATAGCCTCAACCTAGTCATTGGCTTGCGGGTAGTATTGTGTAGAGTCATCGTGGTGAAAAACTAGTTTGGTAGTTAATTTTGACATCATCTAGTTTTGAAAATGTGAAGCCTGGTCAATCATGATGGGCGGCTCTTGGGACTTTGAACCTAGCGGTAATGCGATTAAAGAAAAAAAGGGCGATAATTTTGTCATCTTCAGTGTATGTAAGCATATCCTTAGCTCAATTTATAAAATAATCCACAACTACGATGATGTAAATATGCCCCATGACTAAGGTAGGATTACAATGTATAAAATAGATTCCCCGTTTCAGGAAGGGACCTACAACAATCATGGGATGTAGAGGAGTTGGGTGGGTTCATTTTTTTATTGGAAAAGCTGGCAGGGTGGGAATTTTTTTACGACTTCCATACGATCTTTGAATATTGAGGGCCAAAAGTACCTAGTGCGTAGGATGTTTTGGGAATTATTAATCCTAGATAGATGATCACCACAAGATCCAGAGTGACATTCATTCAATACGATTTCAGCCTCCTCATGGAGTAAGCAACATCGTAAAATTGAATCAACACCACGACGATACAATGTATCATTTAGGATGAGGCATTATCTGGTGTGATGAAAATATGACGGTGTTCATCTTGAGTTTTGTTTTGTTGAAAACGTTGAGCCTGGATATATAAAATCAAATCTCCATACCAAGGATCAGATTTACTAATTAGGAAGAAGGATTCATCGACAATGAATCAAAGGGATGCATTTCCTCAGTAATATGGGGAAAATTACACATTAGTTCCCCAAATACTAGAGACTTCTTTGAACCATATTTTGCAAGTTCTAATTCAAACTCCTAGATAATGACAATAAAATGAGGATATTTTCCCCCAAGTACTTGACAAGTGAATATGTAATACATGGGGTTAGAATCCACACACAGTAGTTGTGTGGAGCAAAATGTAATGACAAAAATTTTGGTCTGCAATAATCATAGCTAGAGCTAACTTCTCAACATGTGAGTAACATGTTTGAGAGTCAAGAAGACTCTTACTCAGGTAATAAATCACATGTTCTTGGTTGTTTTCATCAATTTAAAGTAGCACCATGTCTATGGTAGTTAAAGATGCACTCACATACAAGGAATAGTCCTTAGTATAATCGGGTGGTTGCAAACATAAGCCTATGTGTAATAGCATGCTTGAGATGATCAAATTCACATTGTGCATGATCGTTGCAAACAAAGGTGTATCCTTTTTAAGCAAACACATAAAACCATGTGACTTTTTCGGTGTAGTTGTATACAAAATGAGGCAAAAAAATTCCTTCCCTTGCAAACAATTTGAAGTTTAGTTATGTTGGTAGGTGGTGGTAGGGCCAAAATAGATTCAATTTTCATAGGGGCAATGCAAATGCCTTCCCTGGATATAATGAATCCAAGGAATAATCATATATCAACACAAAAACACATTTGTGTGGATTCAACTGAGTGTTGTAATGGCGACATCTGAGAAAAGTGGCTCTTAGATGGTCAACATGATGTTCTCGATGCTGTGAATGAGACGGTAGGTCATCGAGGTAGGGTTCCAAAATTTTTTAATGTCATGGAAAGCATAAGACTTGGAGTGTTGAAATGTAGTGCCAACGTTTTTAAGACCAAAAGGTAATTTTCTATAGGAAAAGGTCTCGCATGGGAAAATAAGGGTTTTCTTATGTTGATCGAAAGGGAGTGTCTATATCTGATTGTAGCCATAAAAACATCAATAAATGAAAAGATGATGCTTCCAACACAGTTATCGATGATTTGATTGATATACGAAGTAGGGAAATTATCCTTCAGAAAATCCTATTAAGGTCTTTGAAATCGATGCAAACCCTAATTGTTTCCTATTTTTTAGTGATAGGAACAATATTAGAAACCCATTTTGTCAGTGGAACAGGGTAAATGAAACCAACCCTATGAAGTTTCTCAAATTCTTCCTTAATGGTCGATGCTTTCAGTGGATGTACTTGACGTAGATTCTAACTGACATGCTTGGTGTCAGGGTATGTGCTGATCTCATGAACAACGATCAAAGTATCTACCCCTATCATCTCTTGAAATGTCCAAGAAAAAATATCTCTAAATTATCTGAAAAGAGTCTTGTAAGTTTCAAATTCTAGGGAAGAATAATTATGTCCCAAATGAATGTGTTCGACAACTCCAAGTTTCATCGATATGCTGACCGGAATGGTTTTAGTAATATTACTCAAATTACATTGTGGATGAGTACATGTGATTGAGGAACAATTACAATATCAGATGAAACCAATGAATCAAAATGATATTCTACCAATTGGTAATTGGAAAGGAAAGAAGATCGATGATGGTGATCTTTCCAAGGCATCTCATCTACAGACATAACTTCCACGATGGATTCATCCGATGGGTATAAAAGATAATATAGAGATGGGGGGGAATCTAAACAATATGGAAGGTAGTAAGGCTTTGATGCCACCACGAGGTGATAATTAATGTTGGGGTCATCGGGGATGGACTATATAACATGGTAAATATATTCAAAATGAATTGAAGGTGTCGAATCAATGATTTATTTCTCTTTAATCGAATTGTCATGGATTATTGAGATCATGTGTTAGTTTTTCATCATATAAGCTAGCATTATGATCTTAGGATCTTTTCACTGAGAGAATAACAAGCACATAAATAAAAAATAAGCACATCACAAGAGACAAGAGACACAAAGAGTTTTTGATCGGGGAAACCATAAAGGAGAAAACCCCGTAACTTCCTCAAAGATAGAATCAGCACAAAATGGTAAAACCAGAAAACAACAAGATGCACTCCCGACAGCAGTAGTCTTCTTCTTCTGTCTAGTCCCAGTATTTCCTTCCTCACTAATGCGCCACACTTGAGTGAGTGAGTGATGTGTTGCAAGTGATAAATAGAGAGCCTCTCACTCTCTATTTATATTCTTTTGTTCACTTGAAGTGCACTCCATCATGTCGGCCTCACTTAACAATTACTTACTAGAGCCGACATCTCTAGGAGTGTCTAATAACCCTAATGCCCCACCACTTGTGGGGACTTTTCCTCCTCCAACTAATAGGAGGGTAACACAATGGTGGGGACTATTTCCCTGACTTACAATGACTCACCTAGGGCCGACTTCACTAGGATAGTCTAATAACCCAAGGTCCCCACAACTATGGGGACTTTAACCCTTGACCAATAAGAGGGTTACCCACAATGACTTGACATGACTTTCTCATTATAGAAACTTCTCGATTGGAACATCGGGGCATGACATGACTCAAATACATTACAATACATCCTGGAATAAATATCGGGTTACAATAGATAAGAAATACAAGTGAAAACATTTCGAAGTTACAATTACATCAACACTCCCTCTTAAGTAGGAAGGTATTCGCTCAACACAATTTATCAGCACAAGTCTTCTTCTCTATATCATCTCGGTCATCGTCAAGTCCTCGTCATCTTCAAGTCATCTTTCATTTGGATCTGAATCATCACTCGATCTAGATCATTGTCATTGGATCATACTCGATCTGGAACTTCGTTACTAGATCATACTCGATCTGGAACATCATCACTGGATCTGGATCATCACTAGATCTGGATCGTCATCACTGAATATAGATCATCACTCGATTTGAATCATCATCGAACATCATCACTGGATCTGGATCATCATCACTGGACTGGATCTGGATCATCACTTGATCTAGATATGGATCTGGATCATCTCTCGTTCTGGATCATCACTACTGGATCTGGATCATCACTCGATCTAGATCTCTCGGAGTCATCATAATTGGATCTGGATCATATCTCGATCTGGATCATCTCTGGTCATCAGCATGTGTGTACTATCTCGTCATAGGATGTTCTACAGAGCCAACCCTATTTCATGCTGGTTGTAGGCCTAGCCACCAGGTAGGTCTTCACCCAGGACTTACATCTGACCTGCTCGTCAGAAAGGCACACCCGGCACTCACATATGATCATGTAGTAAACTACAATCACATTATAAAGGCCCATCACTCACATTCACCAGCATGATAGGCACATCAACTATCATCTATGAAATGGCTCTACACTTATATCTGGCCTACTCGTCAGAAGGGCACATCCATCCAGGTGGGAACGCATCCTACCACAGTGATGAATGACTCTCACCCAGGCTGGAACTCATCCTACCATAATGATGAAATCTTTTCACACATTCACCCAGGCCGGAACACATCCTACCACAATGATGAACGACTCTCACCCAGGCCAGAACTCATCCTACCACAGTGATGAAAGATTTTTGCACTCGCATATGACCTGGTAGGAACTAAATCCTACACCCTCGTCAGAATGGCCCCCAGTCCCTGACTGAGCTACCTGGTAACAGACCAAGTTCCTCCACTCTCCCGGAGAGTGGTAGTTGCCCTTACATTTGTCCTACTTGACAAAATGGCCAACACTCACATTTGACATGGAAGGAACTAAATCCTTTAGCCATGAACATAATGGTTCAGCCCTTACATCTGATCGGCTCGTCAGAATGGCTCCCTCAGTCCCTGACTGAGTGTTCCTGGTAACTAACCAGGTGCCTCCATTCCCATAATGGTAGTCAGCACTCATATCTGACATGGAAGGAACCAAATCCTCTCACCATGACAGAATGGCTCAGCCCTTACATCTGACCTTCTCGTCAGAATGGATTTGGATCTCTAGAACTCATATCTGACATGGAAAAAACCAATCCTCTCACCATGACAGAATGGCTCAGCCCTTACATCTGACCTACTCGTCAGAATGGATTTGGATCTCTAGCACTCATTTCTGAAATGGAAGGAACCAATCCTCTCACCATGACAGAATGGCTCAGCCCTTACATCTGACCATGGAAGGAACCAATCATCTCACCATGTTAAAATGTCTATGGGTCTCATCACTTTCTCTTCGAGGGAACCTCGATCTGGAGAACACCAAGTCTCTCTCTAAAGTACTCAAACTTCAGCCTAGCCAATGGCTTCATCAATACATCAACTATCTGTTCCTCCATCGCAACATACTGGAGCTTCAGTGCTCCTCTCTGCACCATATCCCTGATACACTGATACTTGATCTCGATATGCTTCGACTTGTCATGGAACACTAGATTCTCTGAAAACTTCACGCAACTCTGGTTGTCACAATGTATACAAGTAGCATCCAACTGGAGATCAAATATATCAGACATTAGCTTCTGCAGCCATACTGCCTCACAACTAGCTAAACAAGCTGTGACATACTCTGCTTCAGCTATACTCAATGCCACATAGGATTGCTTCCTACTAAACCAAGAGATCACACCTGATCCCATGCTGAAGCAACATCCTGAAGTACTCTTCCTGTTGATGGCACTGCCTGCCCAATCTGAATCAACATAACCCTCTAGGTTAATCTTTTGATTCGCATCGTACTTGAGTCCATAATCAATTGTACCCCTGCATGCTTTGCAACCATCAGGTGAACATGTCTCAATGTGTTCACAGCAAGGCAAATATCTAGTCTCAGGTACATCAAGGACCCAATCATCTGACGATACATTGTAACATCAACCGTCTCTGATGAAGCATCACTTAATAGCTTCATGTTCGATGCCATAGGTGTGGTAATGTAGTCCATCATCCTGAACCTCTTCAGGATCTCTACTACATACTTCCCTTGTCCAAGGAATATTCCATCTGCACTCTGCCACACCTCCATACCTAGAACAATAGTGCATCAACACATAACAGGAGTATCACTGGTCTTCTGTCTTCAACCTTGAAGCAAAGCTTGGAATCCTCTTTACTCTTAGTAAAGCTTAGAGTCATCAGTAATCTATCCATCCTGTCATATCATGTCAAACCTCAAGATATTCTACAGTGACTCCCTCTGAAGCAAAGTATCATACTCCCTCTGTCTTCTGTGCTTCATGCATTGAAAACATTCTGTACCGGAGTGACAAGTAGCTTCCTTTGCTACTAATATTTTATGTGGCCATCTAGTGTATAGACTTTCATCTTTAACCTTGCGGCAAAGGTTAATATCTTCATCAATCTCATCATGTATGTGTTTCAATTCTTACTGCCTGCAAATGTCTCTTCGTAGTCTATGCCTTCTTTTCATGAGAAGCCTCGTGCTACGAATCCTGCTTTGTATCCCACGATGTTTCCATCTACTGCATGATGGAGCTACGAACTTCTCTTCATGTATTGATACTACATCCTAGACATCATTCTTCTTGAACTGGTCTTCCATTTCTTCTTGGTGGCTGGAAGGTTCTGCATCAATGATGTCACTACACTCGTCATATTATTTTGAAATGTCGTCACTTGCTCTTCGAAACAAGTCTTCATTCTTCTTTGCTTGTAGGCGATTATGTATGCGGTCTTTCCTACAAGTCAAAT
>LPNX010999039.1:103062-113165 GCA_001517045.1 Pseudotsuga menziesii
GAAGTTCTTCAAGAGTTGAGTTCTTCATATTCCTCATTGCTTAAGGGATCTTCTTTGGATGGTGAGAGCTTGATCTTCAGTTGCTCCCATCTTCTCTTCTCTTCTTTTGAGTCTAGGTTCTTCTTCTTCTCGAAGTCTACTAAAAGCAATCAATTCCTTCTACCACACATTCCTTGCATGAATGAATCCCATGATCCTGGGAGGCTATTCAAGGTGGCCATCACCACTTCTGCATTCTTCACTTTTCCTTTTACAGCTTCAAGTTGTTCTTTATTTGAGAGACTCTTATGGCTGCATGGTCTCTGCATTCTGGATCTTCACATTCTTCAACTGGTTTCTTAAGGTCATATTCTGATTTATGTTCTTCCCTTCAAATAGCTTGGTCAAGGAATCAAAACATCTTTGGTGTCTTTAAGGAAGACACTTGTAGTGCAAGTTGATTCATTACTTAATCATCAATGATCTTCTGGGCTTTGACCAAGTTCTTCTTGTGAAAGACTTCTAGCCTCATCTCCCTCTGAAACTGGAACCTCTCTACTCATGTTGGTGTCCAATCCATTTTCTTCAAAGAGATCATATACTTCTAGGCTTGGAAATTGTCAACCTTCCCAAGCTCATCATCAAGATGATGTGATAGATCATTCTGAAATGAGGACCTCAAATGAAAATAGCAAAGGATTAGATCTTACCGATTTGAGGTGTCCGTCTTGGTTCCAGAGCTCGCTGATCTAGGGTTTGTCACAGAAACCCTAATTTTCAAAAATTGGAATATTTCAGATCTGATTGGATAGACAGATATATCTCTTCAAATGGAGTTTTCCAATGTACTCCTTTTCTGAAAACAGTGGAGGGAAGCTCCTGGAACAGGAAGCCCTAGTTTTCCAATTTCTTCTGCAGAAATGCCTGTTACTGTTTCTATGATATCTCTAAAATTACTGCTCCTATGTATCTGAAATTTTGTACTGAGGTAACCTCACATGTCCCTAATCCAACACCATAGTTTTAATCAGAATTGGTTTCACCATTTGGGATTTATGATCCTTTTCCCAAGGTGACCTATTGCAAGACTATTCAGAACAGCAAAGTTGTACGGAATTCCACATGTCACTGGTTCATCTTCTGAGTTTGATATTCGGACAAACAAACTTAAATTCCATGAAATTTCTGGAACATATTCAAGAATTCCATTTGGACCTCGGTATCCCAAGTTATTGCAGATCTCCCCAGATGTCCTGTTTAGGGATGAATTATAGAAGAGGCTGGAACCCTAACTTGGAGAGATCATATCTCCTGGAATACAACGAATATGAGTCTTATTTTTGGACACAGGATTCAAAATGATTTTAGATTCGTACCTTGAAATTTTCAGCTCTTGAAACTTTTCCAATCTTGGAATACAGCGACTGTACCAAAACATAGCAGTTTTAGTATTTAGGGTTTCTCTAGCTCGGGGTCAAACTAGGGTTTGACTTTCCTAGAGTTTAACCCAACCAAATTTCTTGATCCAGGTCTCTAAACTTCGGTTTTGATGAGGAGAACAATCCTATGCTGGTATCACTCAAAAATTCCTCTTCTATAGAAAGCCCTAATTTCCACATCGAAAACTAAAAAATGCTCGGAATCGAATTTCGCTTCGATAGAAAGATGCGCCCTTCAATGGAGAATCATTCTAGCATACTTTTGCTGATAGATTGTGGAGAGAGACCCAAAAAGTAAGAAGACCTAGCTTCTGTAGCTGCACAATGTCTTCTTCTCAGGTTAGCTCTGATACCATGTTAGTTTTTCATCATATAAGCTAGCATTATGATCTTAGGATCTTTTCACTGAGAGAATAACAAGCACAGCAATAAAACATAAGCACATCACAAGAGACAAGAGACACAAAGAGTTTTTTATCAGGGAAACTATAAAGGAGAAAACCATGCAACTTCCTCAAATATAGAATCAGCACAAAATGGTAAAACCAGAAAACAACAAGATGCACTCTCGACAGCAGTAGTCTTCTTCTTCTGTCTAGTCCCAGTATTTCCTTCCTCACTAATGCGCCACACTTGAGTGAGTGAGTGATGTGTTGCAAGTGATAAATAGAGAGGCTCTCACTCTCTATTTATATTCTTATGTTCACTTGAAGTGCACTCCATCACGTCGGCCTCACTTAACAATTACTTACTAGAGCCGACATCTCTAGGAGTGTCTAATAACCCTAGTGCCCCACCACTTGTGGGGACTTTGCCTCCTCCAATCAATAGGAGGGTAACACAATGGTGGGGACTATTTCCCTAACTTAAAATGACTCACCTAGGGCCGAATTCACTAGGATAGTCTAACCCAAGGGCCCCACAACTATGGGGACTTTAACCCTTGACTAATAAGAGGGTTACCCACAATGACTTGACATGCCTTTCTCATTATAGAAACTTCCCGATCGGAACATCGGGGCATGACATGACTCAAATACATTAAAATACATCCCGGAATAAACATCGGGTTACAATAGATAAGAAATACAAGTGAATACATTCCAGAGTTACAATTACATCAACATCATGTTCACAAACGCGACCTGTGAAGGAGGAGGATTTTTCAATGGAAATATTCCCATGAGAGAGGAATATTTAAGCAGGCCTACTTCAATCTTCTGGTATTATGGAGCCAAAGAGGCCAAGAGTGGAATGTTGTTCACATAATTAGAACTTGTGTTTGGAGAACGAAAATCTAACTGATCAACAATAACAATGTTCCAGTTGAATGGGAATTGGATGACACAAAAGAAGGATGATTCCACCCCCTACATTGCATAGAACCAATTTCGACCTAGGAGGATATTGTAATCTATAGTAGAGTCAACAACTTTGACATGGATGAACACTAATTCCCCCCCTAATTCTATTAGTAAGGATGACAATAATCGATAGGGTTTAAAACCATGAACATCAAATTCTTTCAATGTCATAGGGGAATGGTTGATTTTGAGAGAACCTATAACTCTCCAATAGGAAAGGGACATGACTAAGGTTGAGGCGTCTTCATCCAAAAATGGTATGATGGAATTTCTTCCCAATAGATTTCATGGATAATTGAAAACCTAGTTGATGGGAAAGCCTCGACTTAAAGTCCTCCATTTTGAAAGTGATAAGATTACTATTCTCATTATCCATAGCTCCAAGAATAGACAACATATCCTTCTTCTATGGAAGAGACGTTTGGAATACTTTGAGAGAAGAAATAGTACATGGTGCTTGGGCTAGATATTCTACTACATTGCAGTATTGGGTAGCATGTGTACTAGGATTAAATATTTATTTATGAATTGTACTCTTGGGTGGTTGAAGGACAATGTCAAGAACTAGTTTTTCAATTTGAATTCCATAACTAGCAGGAGGAATGGAAGTTGTAGTTTTATCAGTTGAAGTGTTATCATTATTTTTCTTTAGAGGACGGTCATAGCTCTAATATCTAGTAGTAATATGAACCAATTTACTATACATCATTTTGACTTCATCAACGGAAGATGAAGAATACCCATGCAAGAATTGATGGTCAATCAATTGTTGTTGGATAGGGAAAGGATCAGCCAAAACTATCGAGGTGGAATTGTTTTTCATAAAAAATTTAACCTCCTAACAAAGAGGACATTCTTTGGTTAAATGGTCACCTCCACATATTAAGCAGGGAAATTTAACCTTTCTCTTATTTTTTGATTCAACGTCCACAATTTGTGTTTTATTATCTTCCTGTTGATTCACAAATTTCTTGGATTTTTTCCTTCCTTACTTCTTCGTTCTTGAAGACTCTAAGTATTGAAACACATTAACTTTAGTAGAAACAACAGGAGTAGAGGTAGTATTGGGATTAGAAATAGTTTGATTAGTAGGTGAAGCAATTTGTTTTTTTTTTTATGGATTTTACCAGAGACTTTGTTTGGATAGACTCCGAGTATTCCATCGATTGGTGGTTATGTTGAAGGTATTGAAGGGTATGAAGTAGGACGAGGAGAATTATGAATCAAATTGTACAGAGTGTCTAACTAGGAATAAACTGAGTCTAGGTACTGAGGACGGATGATGGCCTACTCTTCAGTAACAACACCTCCCATGGAGACATCTCTATCAATGGGTGGAATTAATGAATTAGTAAACCAATCATCAAGTAATTTTTTGGGAATGGGATCTTTATCAACCTATGTCATCATCTCCACTCATGTATATGATCCAATATATGAGTGGAAGTGGTATGGAGAAGTAATGTTAACAGGTCCGTACCCGTTTCATATCTAATCGGTAACTGAAAATGCATTAAAAAGGCCATTTCTAGAGTGTTGAAATCCCAAAAGGAATGTTGAGGTAATTCTATATACCATTTAGCAGCAGTCGTGGTGAGAGTTATTGGAAAAAGTATCAAATGGATGGAACCATCCATTAGATAATTCAAAGAACACCACAGGTGATCATTCAACATGTGGTTTTTAGGTTCTTCACCGGGTTTGTCGTCAAATTTTGGTATATCTAAAGGAAACATTACAGGAATGGTTTTCCATGAAGAATGATGGTAAATAGGATCGTTAATAAATCATGACAAATATGGTAGATCGAGCGTATCCATAAATGGTAATTATTGATTTGGTTGGGGATATTGGCTATAATATTGATAAAATCTATGTACTAGTAGTACCATATGTTAATTGATAAACAAGAAATGATTATCCTCCTATAACAGGTTGGTTATGTGGTGGTTAGTTCCCAGGTGATCCTCCTGATGGTCCTCTAGGTGGTGGAAACCTAGGGGGTGGACCTACAAATGGTGGAACTCCAGGTGGTGGACCTCCAAGTGGTGGACCTCCAGACGATGTACCTCCATAGAGTGGGCCTCCAAATGGTGGCCCTTCATGTTGATGTAATTATAACTTCAGAATGTATTCACTTGTATTTCTTATGTATTGTAACCCGATGTTTATTCCGGGATGTATTTGTAATGTACTTGAGTCATGTCATGCCCTGATGTTCCTATTAGGAAGTTTCTATAATGTAAACAAGTCATGTCAAGTCAAGGTGGTTAACTCTCATATTGTCTAAGGGTTAAAGTCTCCGTAGTTTCGGGGCACTAGGGTTATTAGACTCACCTAGTGAAGTTGGCCCTAGTTTGGTTTAGTCAAGTCAAGAATTAGTATAAATAGAGAACTAGCCTCTCTATTTATCACACACTCATTCACACTCAGTTGTAGCGCATAGCTGAGGAAGAGAAAGACACTGGGGCAAGGAAGAAAGAGGTTACTGTTGTTGGGAGATCATCTTACTGTTTTTGGGTTTCACTTTGGTGCTGATCCTATCTCTGAGGAAGTTGCGTGGTTTTATCCATTTATGGTTTCCCTGAGGAAAAACACTATGTTCATTGTCTCTTGTGTTTGATTGATGTGCTTGTTGTTCTCTAAGTTAAAGATCCTAATGAAATGCTAGCTTAATGTTTAAAATCTAACATGGTATCAGAGCTAACCTAAGAAGAAGACACTATGTAGCTGCGGGAACTAGGGATTCCTATTTTGTGGATCTCTATCCATAGATTTTCAGCAAAAGTAGGGTGGAATAACTCTCCTCCCTAGGGTGCATCTTTCTGTCGAAGCAAAATCCAATTCTGAGGTTTTTCAGTTTTGGACCCAACACTACTACCGAAAATTAGGGCTTTTCATAGAAGTGGAATTTTTCAGTGAGCCCCAGCCTGGATTGATCTCCTCCCCAAAATCAAAGTTAGGGATCAAATTCAAAGCATTTGGTTGCACAACACTCTGGAAAAGCAAAACCCTAATCCGCTCCTCAACCAGCATTGTAGGATTTCAGCTCCAAATCCAGATTCGACATCTTGACCTAGTAAGATATCAGTCTTTTTTATTTCCATTTGAGGTTCTTAGTTAAGATGTCTCATCATACCAAGCTTGATGAAAAGCTTGAGGGAGTTGATAACTTCTGAGCCTGGAAGTATAGGATCTCCCTGGTCCTGGAGGAAAATGAGTTGGACTCCGACATCCATGAGGAGGTTCCAGTTCTAGAGGGAGATGAGGCCAAGTCCTTGTTGAAATATTGTAACTTCGAAGAATATTATATATGTATCTTTTTGTGGTCCTCGATGGTCCTACCAGGAGAACCACTTGTATTACATTGTACCCTGATGCTCCTAATCGAAAGAACTAATAAGAGTCATGAGGTAGTCCCCTCTAATTGTAAAGGTGGGTCATCAGCACCCCAGTGTGGTTACTTGAGCCTACATGTGTAACTCGAGCCTACATGATTTAACTCGAGCCTACATGTCAAATGAGTTAAATTAAGTGAATGAATGAATATAAATAGAGGTGTAGTGCTCCTCATTTGAGACACACACACACACTCACTTGAGTAGCGCACTTGTGGAGGAGAGAAGTAGCTGGAGAAGGAGGAGGATTAGGTTTTTTATCTCCTTGTTGGTTTTACCTTTTTATTTCTTTTGGGGCATCTATATTGAGGAAGATTTTGCTGGTTTTTTCCCTTTAGGGTTTTCCCAGGATAAATCTGTGTTGTTCTTGTGATACTGTTTCTTTCAGTGATCCTGTTTATATGCTTTTGTTATGAAAAATGAAATGATATACTGATGTCTAGTAGCTAAGCATATGAAAATTTAACATGGTATCGAAGCTAACCTGAATAGGACAGATTTCACAATATATAGAAGTTAGGGATTCTTAATTTTTGATTCTCTCTCCACAATCAATCAGAAAAAGAAGGCTAGGCTGACTCTCCATTGAAGGCTGCATCTTTCTGTTGAAGCAGAATTCGATTTCGAGCATTTTCAGTTTTCAGTGCGGGAAATTAGGGCTTCTTACTGCAGAGGGATTTTTTATTGAGCCTGGCATAGGATTTATCTCCTCATCAAAATCTAATTTTATAGAACTAGATCAACATTTTTGGTTGGGTGAAACTCCGGGAAAGTAAAACCCTAGTTTGACCCCGAGCTAGAAAAACCCTAAATACTAAAACTGCTACGTTTTGGTACATTCGCTATATACCAATATTAGAGAAGGATCAGGAGTTGAAAATTGTAGAGGCTGAATATAAAATCTTGATGTACACGGTGTCCAACATTCAGCCTCATATTCGCTATATTATGGGATATATGATACGTCAAAGTTAGGGTTCCAGCCTCCTTCAGAATTCATCCCTAAACAAGACACCTCGGGAAAATTTCTATAGTGTGGGCTACATAGGTCCAAATTAAATTCATGAAGATTTTCCAAAAATATCACGGACTTTACTTTATTTGGTTCTAATTTCAGAACCAAAAGATGAAACAGTGACACGTGGCAGGATGTACAACTTCGTTGTTCTGAACAGTCCTGAAACAGGTCACCTTGGGAAAAGTATCATAAATCCCAATTGGTGAAACCAATTATGATGAAACCTATGGTGTTGGATCAAGGACATGCGAGGTTACCTCAGCACGAAATTTCAGACACATAGGAGCAGTAATTTTGGAGATATCACAGAAACAGTGACAGGAATTTCTGCAGAAGAAATTGGAAAACTAGGGCTTCCTGTTCCGGGGGCTTCCCTCCACTGTTTTCAGAAAAAAAGAGTACATTAGACAGCTCCATTTGAAGAGATCTATATTTATATCCAATCAGATCTTAAATATTCCATGTTTTGATAATTAGGGTTTCTCTGACAAACCAGCTAGCTCTGGAAGCAAGACGGACACCTCAAATTGGTAAGATCTAATCTTTTGCTATTTGAATTTGAGGTTCTCATTTAAAAGTGATCTGTCACATCAGCTTGATGATAAGCTTGGTAAAGTTGACAACTTCCAAGCATGGAAGTATTTGATCTCTCTGAATAAAATGAATTGGACACCTACATGAGTAGAGAGGTTCCAGTTCCATACGGAGATGAGGCTCAAAGCCTTACACAAGAAGAACTTGATGAAGGCCAAGAAGATCATTGTTGATTCAATCACGAATCAACTTGTACCACAAGTGTCTTCCCTAAAGACACCGAATATGTTTGATTCCTTTGAAGATAAGAACTTAAATTAGAATATGGCTTTGAGAAAACATTTGAAGAATGTGAAGATCCAGAATGCAGAACAACTTGAAGCGGTAGAAGAAGTGGAGAATGCAGAAGTGGTGATAGCCACCTTGAATGGCCTCCCAGGATCATGGGATTCATTCATGCAAAGAATGTATGCCAGAAGGAATTAATTGATTTCAACTCGACTCATAAGAAGAGAAGAAGAAGATGGGAGCAATTGAAGATCAAGCTCTCACTATTCAAAGAAGATCCCTCAAGCAATGAGGAATATGAAGAACTCAATTCTTGAAGAACCTCTTATTCATCTTATCATTTGGATAAGAAATGATGATTTCATGAATGAAGAAGATGGTAAAGCAGAATGATCAAGATGGAGTCTACCCATGAAACAAATAAAAGATAAGTATTCAATTGTCATTTCATGATATTGTTTTGTTATACATTTGATTATATTCAGTTGATGTGTTATGCATGATAGATTGTTTGCATTAATGATTGTATACTACTAATATGCATGTGATGGGTAAGTAGCTCATGGTGCTATATAACTCTCCATCGCTACTTATCAAACCTCCTTGCTGACATATTGGATTAGTGCACAATATCAATGATGTCATGGTAGAGATGGAAGGCATCTAGAAAGTTTATGTGAGATATGAATGAATGTTGTATTGACTAAACAGTTGCATGATGCATAAGAATTTGTCGTTATGCATATGTTTTATGAAATAGTTCTAACCATGCAACTGGTGCATTTTAATTGTAGGAAAGGTCCTATAAAACCTCCTATAAGAAAAGAAGAATGAGACTTGTTACGAAGAACAAGTGATGAAAATTCAAGATTCACTCCAATAAACATGAATCTGAAGCTCCCATGGTCAGAGACACCATGACAAAAAAAAAGAGCTTCAGAGAGCGGTAGATCCACCTTGAAGGATGAAGACCACCATGGGTACAAGAGATAAATCAATATGAAGAAAATAATGCTATGAAAGAAGCTATGATCAAAGAATAACAGTTGATCATGGGGAATGATGTATACGATATGATTTCGAGACATAAAGGGAAGTACGTAGTATCTTCCATATGGATCTACAAGAACAAGTGTACAAAGCAAGGTTCGTGATTTGCCTCAGAAAGAATAGACTATGACATGACATACTCTATTGACTAGTATATATCAAGCATAGAACCACCTGTACAAAATGAAGAGGGAATATGATACTCGATTTCAGGGGGAGTGACTAAAGAAAATTATATCTGAGTTCGACATGGTATGACATGATGGATTGCTTCATGATGGATCGAGACTTTACCAAGAGTAAAGTGGGTTCCAACCTTCAAGGTTGAATGTAGAAGACTAGGATATGTTGATGACCTGAGAAGACAAACTCATAGAAGATGTTATGATACTAGAATGATGTTTGGGATATAGTACTCAAACCAGAAAGCAAGAATGTGGTATATTCCAAATGGATTTGCAAGATAAGATATGTTGCTAATATAAGTAAGGTAAGACTTGTGGCTAGAGGTTTCTATCAGAAAGAGGGAATTAATTCTGAAGAGACACTTACTCCAGGAACCAAGGTACACTTCCTTCAAAACTATCATGGTAGTTTCTTCCATGATGAAGTAAAGACAAGAATTCCTTAATGGTATGATTGAGGAAGAGTTTTACATCGAATAGTCACGAGGATTTGAAGTTGAAGACAGATGGAATCAAGTATGCAAGTTGAAGAAGGCCCTCTATGGCCTGAAGCAAGCTCCCAGAGCTTGGTATGGAAGAATAGATAGTTTCCTGATGAGCATGGGATTTTCCAAGAGTAAAGTTGATCCTAATCTTTACCACAAGGTTGTAGAAGATGAACCTGTCATTCAATTACTATATGTGGATGATTTATTCTTGACAGGGAATGAGAAATAGATCATGGAAAGCAAGAAGAAACTAGAAGAATAATTTGAGATGAAAGACCTTGGGTTAATGCATTATTTCCTAGGTCTGGAAGTATGGAAAAGTTTAGAAGGAATATTTCTCAACCAGGGAAAGTATGCGGT
>LPNX010999039.1:113400-144285 GCA_001517045.1 Pseudotsuga menziesii
ACGAGTATAGATTGTATGGCTACACAGATGCATATTGGGCTGGAAGTATCTCAAATAGGAAAAGCACATCAGGTAGATACTTTTGTTTGAGGTCTGCTATGAGTTCATGGTTTAGCAGGAAACAATCCAGTGTTTCTCTTAGCACGGTTGAAGAAGAATACATAGCAAATTGCTCTACTAAGTTGTGAAGCCATATGGCTTTAGAAGATGATATTAGGTCTCTTTGACCTAAATATGGATACTACAATGATTCTATGTGATAACCATAGTTGTGATGACAAAGAACCCTGTGTTCCGACGTAACACATAGAAATCCGGTATTTCTACATACAAGATAAGATGCAGATGATGATACTGTAGATGCAGATGATGGTGATTCAGTATTTCTATGTTGAATATAGAGATGATGATGTTTCAGTATTCCCATACTGAAGATATAGATGATGATGATTTCAGTATTCCCATACTGAAGATATAGATGATGATGATTTCAGTATTCCCATACTGAAGATATAGATGATATTTCAGTATTTACATACTGTAGATACAGATGATAATGATTCCGTATTTCTATACTAAATATAGAGATGATGATGCTTTCAGTATTTCTATACTAAAGATATAGATGATGATGCTTTCAGTATTCACATACTGGAGATACAGATGATGATAGTTCAGTATTCACATACTGAAGATGTAGATGATGATGGTTTGGATGATGATGTATTGGCGAAGCCTCTGCCTCGAGTAGAGTTTGAACACTTTCGAGAAAATATTGGTGTTGTTCGAAAAGACCTTCCTCGAAAGGGGGAGTAGTGATGTTGCAGTGGGATTGTATCCCTGGGCACTTGCCCTAAAGTGATCCGGAGACCTCAGTCTTCGAGAATGAAGAGGGATTGTATCATCTCGGGACATCTGTTCATAATAGATCCGGTGACCTTGGTCCTCGAGAACGTGGTGCAATTGTATCATCCCTGGGAACTTACCCTAAAGTGATCCGAAGACCTCAGTCTTCGAGAATGAAGAGGGATTGTATCATCCCGGTACATCTGTCCATAATAGATCCGGTGACTTCGGTCCTTGAGAATGTGGTAGGATTGCATCATCCTTGGACATAGTCCTAAAGTAATAGGGACTGATTCTCCCGTAATCAATCCGGTGGCTTCGGTCCTCAAGAATGTGGTAGGATTGCATCATCCTTGGACATAGTCCTAAAGTGATACGGACTGATTCTCCCGTAATCAATCCAGTAACTTCGGTTGTCGAGAATGTGGTGGGATTGTATCATCCCTGGAATTTAAGTCCAAAAGTGATCCAAAGACTTTTTGTCTTTGAGTTGTGGATTGCAGGTTGTTGCTAATGATGATGATGCCATACTGATCGAAAGATCAGAGTATGATGATGATGATGTACTGATCGAAATATCAGAGTATGATGACGTACTGATCAAAAGATCAGAGTATGATGATGATGTACTGATCGAAAGATCAGAGTATGATGATGATGACATACTAATCGAAAGATCAGAGTATGATGATGATGACGTACTGATCTAAAGATCAGAGTATGATGATGATGTTTCTGATCGAAATATCAGAGTATGTTGATGATGTTTCTGATCAAAAGATCAGAGTATGATGATGATGTTTCTATGTTGATGATGTTTTTGATCGAAAGATCAGAGTATGATGATGATGTTTCTGATCAAAAGATCAGAATGTGATGATGATTATGATCAACAGATTAGAATATGATGATGATGATGTTGCTATTGATCGAAAGGGCAAAGTGTTGATGATGATATTACTGATCGAGAGGTCAAAGTACTGAATATGTTGCTGCTGATCGAAAGGTCAAGGTGCTGAAGATGTTGTTGCTGATTGAAAAGTCAAAAGTGTTGAAGATGTTGTTGATCAAAAGGTCAAAATGCTGAAGATGTTGTTGCTGATCGAAAATTCAAAGTGCTAAAGATGTTGCTAATTGAAAGGTCAAAATGCTGAAGATGTTGTTGCTGATCGAACAATCAAAGTGCTGAATATGTTGCTGATCGAAAGGTCCAAGTGCTGAAGATGTCATTGCTAATTGAAAGATCAAAATGCTGAAGATGTTGCGGATCAAAGACTGAATATGTTGCTGATGATTAAGACTGAAGATTGAATATGAAGACTACATGATGTTTAAAATCTTCCAATGATTTATAGATGTGTTACCCTGCTGATGTTGATGATGTCCCCTATCTCTACTCTTGTTGTTGTTGATGTTGATGTAGAATACCCTTCTCGTTAAGGGGGAGTGTTGAAATATTGTAACTTCAAAGAATATTCTATATGTATCTTTTTGTGGTCCCCGATGGTCCTACCGAGAGAACCACTTGTATTACATTGTACTTCGATGCTCCTAATCAGAAGAACTAATAAGAGTCATGAGGTAGTCCCCTCCAATTGTAAAGGTGGGTCATCAGCACCCCAGTGTGGTTACTTGAGCCTACATGTGTAACTCAAGCCTACATGTCGAATGAGTTAACTTAAGTGAACGGATGAATATAAATAGAGGTGTAGTGCTCCTCATTTGAGACACACACACACACTCACTTGAGTAGCGCACTTGTGGAGGAGAGAAGTAGCTGGAGAAGGAGGAGGATCAGGTTTTTGATCTCCTTATTGGTTTTACCTTTTATTTTTTGGGGGGCATCTATATTGAGGAAGCTTTTGCTGGGTTTTTTCCTTTAGGGTTTTCCCAGGATAAATCTATGTTGTTCTAGTGATACTGTTTCTTTCAGTGATCCTGTTTATATGCTTTTGTTATGAAAAATGAAATGATATATTGATGTCTTAGCTAAGCATATGAAAATTTAACAGTCCTTACATAAGAAGAAGTTGGTTATGGCAAAGAGGATCATTGGTGATTCAATCAAGGATCTCCTCATTCCATAGGTGTCCTCCCTAAAGACATCTAAAGCCATGTTTGATCCCCTAACCAAACTGTTTGAAGGGAAGAACATCAATCAAAAGATGACTCTAAGGAACCAGTTGAAGAATGTAAATATCCATAATGACGAGACCATCCACTCATACTTCACAAGGGTCTCCCAGATCAAAGAACAGCTGGAAGCAGTAGATGAAGAAGTGGAGAATGCAGAAATTATGATGACAACATTGAATGGCCTCCCTAGTTCATGGGATTCTTTGATCCAAGGAATCTGTGCTAGAAATAAGTTGGTCAAGTTCAGTTGACTGTGGGAAGAATGTTCTCAAGAAGAAGCTTGGATAGTAGCTCGAGAAGAAAATATGGGAAGTGAAGATCAAGCTCTCACAGTACACTCCAAGAAAGGAAGAAGGGGAAATCATCATCATCAAGGTAAGCATTCTCATCAGAAAAAAAATCTTGTAAGAAGGGATCCATCCAAACTCAGATGTTATACATGCGATGAAATAGGACACTTTGCTAGAAATTGTCCCATGAATATGAATGGATCCAAGAAGAAGAACTCCAAAAGAATACATCATGCTCACAATACTGAGAATGATGATCCTCCCAGGGAGAGAGTAAAACAAGAAAGTGAAGACTCTTCAAGTGAAGATGAATATGTTTCAACCTCCGCTCTCATGGGAACTGTCACTCATGGAAGCAAATATTGGCTTATTGACAGTGGGCCTTCCAAATACATGACAGGTTTCAAGGAATCCTTTGAGAAACTATCCGACCATAATTCACCCCATAAGGTGAAACTTGGAGATGACTACCAATATCCCATAAAAGGTAGTGGTGAATCCTCCTACAAGCTAGACTCTGGAAAGTCTATGAAGATGAAGGATGTCTTGTTTGTACCAGGACTAAAGAAGAATCTTCTATCCATATCAGCACTGGATGCAAAAGGCATGAACGTTGCATTTGTAGATGGCCAAGTCCTCATGTGGTTAAGAGAAAAGACTATTGATGATGCAATAGTGATTGGAGAACAAGAAGGAGGTTTATACAAATTGAAGGGCCATTTAGAACAAGCTATGGTCCATGACACAGTAGAGCCAAATGAACTTTGGCACAGAAGGCTTGCACATGTGCATTATAGAGCACTACCACTTGCAAGCAAAGTTGTTAAAGGTATTCCATAAATTCAAGAAAAACATTAAGGGGTCTGCAAAGGATGTGTGAAAGGAAAGAATACAAAGAAGACATTTCCAAGTAGCAAGAGCAAGGCAAAAGGAATCTTGGAAATCATCCACTCTGATTTATGCAGACCAATGCCATCAAGTCCACTAAGCAGGTATGTATACTATGTTTCTTTTATTGATGACTTTTCTAGGAAGACATGGATTTACTTCATGAAGAACAAAGATGAAGTTTTCAGCAAGTTCAAGGAATTCAAAGCCTTGATCGAGAACCACACAGAAAAGAAGATCAAAACCTTTTGATCAGATAATGGCGGAGAATTCACATCAAATGAATTCAAAGACTTATGCAAAGAATCAAGGATTAAGAGGGAGTTGTCCACTCCTTATAATCCACAATTGAATGGGGTTGCAGAAAGGAAGAATATAACTATCATGGAAGCTGCAAGAGCAATGCTTCATGATCAGGATCTTCCCATGCATCTATGGGCAGAAGCTTCTAGAATAGCAGTGTATGTACAGAACCATACTCCACATTGAGTACTCGAGAACAAGAATCCTGAAGAAGTCTTCTCTAGCAACAAACCAGAAGTTAGCCATCTCAGAATATTTGGCTGTCTAGTGTACATACACATTCCAAAAGAGAAGAGAACAAAACTAGATCCTTCAGGAAAGAAGGGTATATTTGTGGGATACTCTGAAAGCTCGAAGGCTTAGAGAATATAGTTCCCATGATTCAAGAAGATAGACATCAGTAGGGGTGTAACATTTGATGAAGACACAGCTTACAACAAATCCAAAAAGAGACCTACTGAAGATCCTGATGAAGTAGAAGCACCCAGAATTCATGATACAACCATGACCGAAGAAATTCAAGAAGAAGATCGAGAATTTGAAGAACCACAAAGACCTATAGATCCACCTCAAGAGAAGAATCCTCACAAGAGGAAACCTGCATGGGTACCCAAGGTGTGGAAAGATATGGGGCTCTAGAAGAGAATCACAAAGAAAGAAAGAGAACCAGATCCTGCTCCAAATATGTAGCTTTACTATGTGACTTTATCAATGAAGAACCTTCCAATTATGAAGAAGCGATAGAATGAAAAGAATGGAAGGATGCTATGATTGAAGAGTATCAATCAATCATGAAGAATGATGTTTGGGATGTGTTCCCAAGACCAGAAGGGAAGTCAGTTGTAACTTCCAAATGGATCTACAAGATCAAGCATGTTGCAGATGGTAGCATAGTGAAATATAAGGCAAGATTCGTGGCTCGTGGTTTCTCACAGAAGGAAGGAATAGATTATGAAGAAACCTTTGCACCTGTAGCCAAATACACTTCCATCAGATCAGTACTTGCTCTGGCTACAGTGATGAAATGGAAGATACACCAAATGGATGTCAAGACTGCTTTCTTGAATGGTGTAGTGGAAGAAGAAGTGTATGTAGAATAGCCACTTGATTTTGGGACACATGATAGGGAATCTCATGTATGAAGATTGAAGAAAGCCCTGTACGGTTTGAAACAGGCACCCAGGACATGGTACAATGGAATTGATAGCTTTCTATCTAGTTTGGGATTTACCAAGAGTAAAGCAGATTCCAACCTTTACTACAAGGTAGAAGATGGCAACCCAGTGATGCTACTACTATATGTAGATGATCTATTTGTAACATGTATGGATGGGTTGATTGCTAATACGAAGAGAAAGATTGCTACCGAGTTCGAAATGAAGGACTTGGGTATGATGTATTATTTTCTAGGTATGGAGGTGTGGAAGAATGTGAATGGAATCTCCCTCGAACAAGGGAAGTATGCAATAGAGATCCTGAAGAGGTTTGGGATGATGGACTGCAAGGCCATGACCACACCTATGGCATCGACCCTGAAGCTATTGAGTGATGCTTCATTAGAGATGATTGATACTATGATGTATTGTCACATGATTGGGTCCTTGATGTATCTGATGAACACAAGACTAGACATTTTCTTTTCTGTGAACACCTTGAGCCAGTTCTTGACAGATCCAAGACATGTTCACGTGATTGCTGCAAAGCATATTCTGAGGTACCTGAGGGGTACAATTGATTATTGGCTCAATTACAAGGCGAATCAAAAGATTAACCTAGAGGGTTATGTTGATTCAGATTGGGCAGGCAGTGCCATCGATAGGAAGAGCACTTCAAGTTGTTACTTTAGTATGGGATCAGGTGTGATCTCTTGGTTTAGCAGTAAGCAATCTTGTGTGGCACTGAGTACAGTTGAAGCAGAGTATGTCGCAGCTTGTTTAGCTAGTTATGAGGCAGTATGGCTGCAGAAGCTACTGTCTGATTTATTTGATCTCCAGATGGATGCTACTTGTATGCATTGTGACAACCAGAGTTGCGTGAAGTTGTCAGAGAATCTAGTTTTCCATTACAATTCAAAGCATATCGAGATCAAGTATCACTATATCAGGGATATGGTGCATAGGGGAGCAATGAAGCTCCAGTATGTTGTGACAGAGGAACAGATAGCTGATGTGTTGACGAAGCCATTGGCTAGGGTGAAGTTTGAGTACTTCAGGGAGAAGCTTGGTGTTCTCCAGATCGAGGTTTCCTCCAAAGGGAAATGATGAGACCCAAAAGCCATTCTGACATGGTGAGAGGATTGGTTCCTTCCATGGTCAGATGAAAGGGTTGAGCCATTCTGTCATGGTGAGAGGATTGGTTCCTTCCATGTCATATGTGAGTGCTAAGCCATTCTGATGTGACTGTAGGATTGGTTTATAGATGATCAGAGGTAAGCACTGAATGCCATTCTGGGAATGGAGGCACCTGGTCAATTAACAGGTAGCCTGGTCTGGGACTGGGGCACATTCTGATATGACTGTAGGATTGGTTCCTACAAGATCAGATGTGAGTGCATGCCCTTCTGACATTGGTTGTCAGATGTAAGTGCAGAGCCCTTTCGGCATGAAGGATTGTTTCCTTGCATGGTTGAATATAAGTGCTGAGCATTTCTAACATTGGTTGTCAGATGTAAGTGCAGATCCTTTTGGCATGGAGGATTGGTTCCTCACATGGCCAAGTGTAAGTGCCGAGCCTTTCCAACATTGGTTGACGGATGTGAGTGCTGGGCCTTTCTAACAGGGTTGTGGGAGGTGTTCCCACATGGTCAGATGTGAGTGCTGGGCATTGCCTTTCTGATATGATTATAGGATTGGTTCCTACATGATCATATGTAAGTGCTGGGTGGGCCATTCTGACTTAGGGTTAGATATAAGTGCTGGAAAATACCTACATGGAGGGTAGGACTACAACCCGCATGAAAAAGGGTTGGCTCTATAGAAATTCCTATGATGAGAAGAATCATGAGATAGAACCTGTGAAGATTCAATGTTTATGATCCAGTAGAGATGATCTAGATTGAGGGATGATCTAGATCCAGAGATGATGCTCCAGAGATGATCCAGGTCGAGGGATGATCCAGATCGAGTGATGATGATCCATATCGAGTGATGATCTAGATCCAGGTGAAGATGACTTGAAGATGAAGGTGACTTGAAGATAGAGGTGACTTAAAGGTGAAGATGACAAAGACTCAATGATGATCTAGATGATACAGAGAAGAATACTTGTGCTGATAAATCCTGTCGAGAGAATACCTTCCTAGTTAAGAGGGAGTGTTGATGTAATTGTAACTTTGGAATGTATTCACTTGTAATTCTTATATATTGTAACCTGATGTTTATTCTAGGATGTACTTGTAATGTACTTGAGTCATGTCATGCCCCGATGTTCCTATCGGGAAGTTTCTATAATGTAAACAAGTCATGTCAAGTCAAGGTGGTTAACTCTCCTATTGTCTAAGGGTTAAAGTCCCCGTAGTTTTGGGGCACTAGGATTATTAGACTCACCTAGTGAAGTTGGCCCTAGTTGGGTTTAGTCAAGTTGGGAACTAGTATAAATAGAGATCTAGCCTCTCTATTTATCCAACACTCACTCACACTCAGTTGTAGCGCATAGCTGAGGAAGAGAAAGACATTGGGGAAAGGAAGAAAGAGGTTACTGCTGTCAGGAGATCATCTTACTATTTTTGGGTTTCACTTTGGTGCTGATTCTATCTCTGAGGAAGTTGTGGGGTTTCTTCCATTTATTGTTTACCCGAGGAAAAACACTATGTTCATTGTCTCTTGTGTTTGATTGTTGTGCTTGTTTTTCTCTCAGTTAAAGATCCTAATAAAATGCTAGCTTAATTTTTAGAATCTAACACTTCAGGTGGTGGACCTCCAAGTAATGGTCCTTTGGATAGTAGACATATATATGGTCCACTAGGTGTCCCTATTGATGTATTTGTAACTTTAGAATGTATTCACTTGTATATCTTATGTATTGTACCCCGATGTTTGTTCCAGGAAGTATCTATAATGTAATTGAGTCATGTCACACCTCGATGTTCGAATCGAGAGATTCAATAATGTAAACAAGTCATGTAAAGTCATTGAGGTTAACCCTCCATTATAAGTAGGGGCACTAGTCCCCACAATTGTGTCAAGTTTAACCCTCCTTGTTGATCAGAGGGAAAAGTCCCCACAGTTGTGGGGCACTAGGGTTATTAGACTCTCCTAGAGATGTCGGCTCTAGTAACTAATTGTTAAGTGGGGATGACATGTTAAAGTGGAAATTAAGTGAATAGAAGAATATAAATAGAGAGTGAGCCTCTCTATTTATAACACACACACACTCACTCACTAGGGCGCATGAGTGAGAGAGAAGTAGTTCTCTCAAGTGAGAGAGAGAGAGAGAGAGAAGCTATGGAGATCATCTTTATGTTTTCAGGTTTTACTGCTGCAATTGGTGCTCATTCTATCTCTGAGGAAGTTGTGGGGTTTTCTCCTTTATGGTTTCCTCGAGGAAAATTATTTGTGTCTCTTGTCTCTTGTGTTTATTGCTGTGCATGTTATTCTCTTAGTTAAAGATCCTAAAATAATTCTAGCTTGAATGATAAAATTATAACATGGTATCAGAGCTAACCTGAGAAGAAGACATTGTGTAGCTATGGAAGCTAGGGATTCTTAATTTTTGGGTCTCTCTCCACAATCCATCAGCAAAAGTATACTAGGATGACTCTCCATTGAAGGGCACATCTTTCTGTTGAAGCGAAATTCAATTCTGAGCATTTTCAGTTTTTGGTGCGGGAAATTAGGGCTTCTTACAGAAGAGGAATTTTTGAGTGAGCCTGACATAGGGTTTATCTCCTCATCAAAATCAAAGTTTAGAGACCTAGGTCGAGATTTTTGGTTGGGTATAACTCCAGGAAAGTCAAACCCTAGTTTGACCCCGGGTTGGAAAAACCCTAAATACTAAAACTGATACGTTTTGGTACATTCGCTATATCTTGGTATTGAAGAAGGATCAGGAGCTGAAAATTTCATAGGCCAAAGATAAAATCTTTATTTACACTATGTCCAAATTTCAGCCTCATATTACCTATATTATAGGATATATGATCCCTCCAAGGTAGGGTTCCAGCCTCTTCCAGGATTCATCCCTAAACATGACACCTGGGGAGAATCTCTATATCTCGCGATAAAAAGGTCCAAATGAAATTTATGAAGATGTTATTGAAATTGCATGGACTTTAATTTTTGTGTTCCAAGTTTCAAACCTAGAAGATGAAATAGTGACACATGGCAGTCGATACAACTTAGCTATGCTAAACAATCCTGAAACAGGTCACCTTGGGAAAACGCTCATAAGTCCCAATTGGTGAAACTAATTATGATGAAACCTATGGTTTTGGAATAGTGATAGGTGAGGCTACCATAGTATGATGTTTTATATATAGAGGAGTAGTAATTTAGGAGATACAACAGAAATAGTATCAAGAATTTATGTAGAAGAAATTGAAAAACTAGGGCTTCCTGTTCTAGGACCTTCCCTCCACTATTTTCAAAAAAGGAGTACATTGGACATCTCACCTTGAAGAGATATATCTTTCTATACAATAAGATCTGAAATATTCCAACTTTTGAAAATTAGGGTTTCTCTGATAAACCCTAGATCATCCAGCTTCGGAACCAGAATGAACACCTCAAATCAGTAAGATCTAATCTTTTGCTATTTTCATTTGAGGTTCTAATTTCAAAATGATCTATCACATCAGCTTGATGATAAGCTTGGTGAATTTGAAAACTTCCAAGCATGGAAGTATATGATCTATCTGAATAAAATGAATTGGATACCTACATGAGTAGAGAGGTTCCAGTTCTAGAGGGAGATGAGGCTCAAATACTTACACAAGAAGAACTTGGTCAAGGCCAAGAAGATCATTGCTGATTCAATCATGGATCAACTTGCACCACAAGTGTCTTCCCTAAAGACATCGAATATGTTGGAGTCCTTGACCAAGCTATTTGAAGGAAAGAACATAAATCATAATATGACCTTAAGAAACCAGTTGAAGAATGTGAAGATCCAGAATGTAGAGACCATACAGTCATACTTTACGAGGGCCTCTCAAATCAAAGAACAATTTGTAACAATATAGGAAGAAGTGAAGAATGAAGAAGGGGTGATAACCACCTTGAATGGCCTCCCAGGATCATGGGATTTATTCATTTTAAGAATGTGTGCTAGAAGGAAGTGATTACTTTCTACAGACTCTGGAAAGAAGAAGAAGCTCGACTCATAATAAGAGAAGAGAAGATGGGAGCAACTGAAGATCAAGATCTCACCATCCAAAGAAGACCCCTAAAGCGATGAGGAATATGAAGGACTCAATTCTTGAAGAACCTCTTATCCATCTTGAGAATTTGGATAAGAAATGATGAAGTGGAAGGATCAAGAAGGAGTCTACCCACGAAACAAATAAAGATAAGTATTCAATTGTTATTTCATGATATTGTTTTTGTTATGCAATTTGTTTATATATTCAGTTGATGTATTATGCATGATAGAATGTTTGCATTAATGACAGTATACTACTAATATGCATGTGATGGGTAAGTAGCTCATGGTGCTATACAAATATCCATTGCTACTTATCTAGAATGAAACCTCATTGCTGACTTATTGGATTAGTGCACAATCTCAATGTTGTCCTGGTGGAGATGGAAGGCATCTAGAAAAGTTTCCTTGAGATATTGATGAATGTTGTATTGGCTAAAATAGTTGCATGATCATATATTTATGCATAAGAATTTTCCATTATGAATATGCCTTATGAAATGTTTCTAACCATACAAATGCATTTAAATTATAGGAAAGATCACATACAATCACCTACAAGAAAAGAAGGATGATACTTGTTCCAAAGAACAAGTGATGACAGTTCAAGATGAAGAATAATATGACGAATGCAGTGACATCGTTGATGTAGAACCTTCCAGCTATGAATAAGTAACCAAGAAGAAATGGAAGACCAGTTCAAGAAGAATGATGTCTAGGATGTAGTATAGAGACCTGAAGAGAATTTCATAGTTCCATCATGCAGTAGATGGAAACATCATGGGATACAAGGAAAGCTTCATAGCATGAGGCATAGACTACGAAGAGACATTTGCAGCCACTAGAAATACACATGACAGGAAGAATCATGTGTGCAAATGAAAGAAGGCCTTGTACGAGCTCAGAAGACATCCATGTGATAACTCGTACATGAGAAGCTTGATAGATCTGAACCTTTGCTACAAGGTTGAAGATGAAATTCTATAGAGGATGAAAAGCTCACAGATGGGTGCGAGAAGAAATTTTAAAAAGTTCAAGATAGAGGAACTTGGTATCCAATGATCCTAGATGGATACATACAATATTAGTAGTAGTGGAAGCTACTTGCAACTCCAATACAGAATGTTTCAGTGCATAGAGTACGAAAGACAGAGAGAGTATGATGCTCCACTTTAGAGGGAGTGACTGCAGAAGATCCCGAGGTTTGACATGGTAAAACAAGATGGATAGCTTACTGATGAATCTAGGATTTACTGAGAGTAAAGCAGATTCCAACCTTTGCTTCAAGGTTGAAGGAAGAAGACCAATAATGCTCCTGTTATATGTCGATGACATATTCTTGACAGAAAAGATGAACTCATTAAAGTTGCAAGAAGGATACTTGCTATTGAGTTCAAGATGAAGGACTTGGGGATGATGCACTACATTCTATGTATGGAGGTGTGGACAAGGGAAGTATGCAGTAGAGATCCTGAAGAGGTTTAGGATGATGGAATGCATGGGCATGACCACACCTATGGCATTGAACCTGAAGCTATTGAGTGTTGCTTCATCAGAGTCGGTTGATGCCATGATGTATCATCAGATGATTTATTCCTTGATGTACCTAACAAATACGAGACCAGGTATTTACTTTGCTGTGAACACATTGAGAAATTTTCACCTGATGGTTGCAAAGCATGCAGTGAGGTACTTGAAGGGTATAGTTGATTATGGGCTCAAGTATGAGGCGAATCAGAAGATTAACCTAAAGGGTTATGAGGATTCATATTGGGAAGGCAGTGCCATTGATAGGAAGAGAACTTCAAGGTGCTACTATAGTATGGGATCAAGTGTGATCTCTTGGTTTGGTAGGATGGATTCCTGCATGGCGTTGAGTGCAACTAAGGAAAAAGATGTTGCCACTTTCTATTTGGGAGGTAGTATGTTTCTTTTGAAAACTACTATTTGATTTGCTTGATATGACTTGCATTTTTGTATGATGCAGAGAGGAGCAGTGAAGCTCTAGTATGTGATCCAGATTAAGATCTATCGAAAGAGAGAGTTCTAGCATAGTCGATGAGACAGGTTTTCTGAACATAAATCCTGGTGAAGCTCGTAGGTTTCTCAGATGTAAACAGACCTGTATGTTGTCCTCGGATGTAATCGGTCCTGGCAAAGCTTGCAGGTTATCTTTAAACGTAATCATCCCTGATGTGATTCTATGCTAGAAATGGCCAAAGTGAAGTTTGAGTACTTCAGGGAGAAGCTTGGTGCTCTCCAGATCGAGGGGAAATGATGAGTCCTAGAGCCATCCTGACATGGTGAGAGGATTAGGTTCCTTCCATGGTCAGATGTGAGGGCTGAGCCATTCTATCATGGTGAGAGAATTTGGTTCCTTCCATGTTAGATGTGAGTGCTGAGCCATTTTGATGTGACTGTAGGATTGGTTCCTACATGATCAGATATAAGTGCTGTATTCCATTCTTGGAATGGAGGAACCTGGTAAGTTACCAGGAATAC
The DNA here is from genome assembly GCA_001517045.1 of Pseudotsuga menziesii. NCBI lineage: Eukaryota > Viridiplantae > Streptophyta > Pinopsida > Pinales > Pinaceae > Pseudotsuga > Pseudotsuga menziesii. The sequence continues at coordinate 126,723 of LPNX010999039.1, forward strand.
TCAGCTTGGTGCTGAGTTTCCATTCTCTGGGAGAATGGAGGGACTTGGTGAGTTACCAGGAATACTTAGTCTAGGATTGAGGACCATTCTAATATGACTGAGGAATGTAGTCTCACATGATCAGATATAAGTGCAGGGCCATTTTGATGTGATTAAGGGATGTATTCCCACTTGATTAGATATAAGTACTGATGCCATTCTCTGGGAGAATGGAGGCACCTGGTCAGTTACCAGGAATCCTCAATCTGGGATTGAGAACCATTCTGATGTGGTGTGTTCGCACATGGTTAGATGTAAGTATAGAGCCCTTCCGATGCGGTGTGTTCGCACATGGTCAGATGTAAGTGTAGAGCCCTTCCGATGCGGTGTGTTCACACATGGTCAGATATAAGTGTTGAGACATTCTGGCGCGATGTGTTTAAACATGGTCAGATGTGAGTGCTAGGCCTTTCTGATAAGATGAGGTCAGATGTGCATGATGGGCATGCCTTTCTGACAATATGAGGTCAGATGTAAGAGATTGGTGGGCCATTCTGACTTAGGTTCAGATATAAGCATTGAAGAATACCTACATGGAGGCTAGGCCTACAACCAGCATGAAAAATGGCTGGCTCTGTAGAACTTCCTATGACAAGAAGAATGAAGAGATAGCACCATTTGATTGAGATAGTAGAAGCATTATTGATGATGATGATTCACTATGATCGAGCTTTGATGATGATCTAGATCAAGTGATGATGATCCAGCAGTGACGATCCAAATCAAGTGATGATCCATCAGTGATGATCCAAATCAAGTGATGATCCAAACATCATGGTGATCCAATAGTGACGATCTATATCAAGTGATGATCCATACTCGATGATGATCCAGTGATGATCTAGACTTGATGAAGATGACTTAACGATGAAGATGACTTGACAATCAAGATGACTTGACAATCAAGATGACTTGACAATCAAGATGACTTGATGATGATCTAGATGATATAGAGAAGAATACTTGTGCTAATAAATTGTGTCGAGAGAATACCTTCCTAGTTAAGAGGGTATGTTGATGTATTTGTAACTTCGGAATGTATTCAATTGTATATCTTATGTATTGTACCGTGATGTTTATTCCAGGAAGTATCTATGATGTAATTGATTCATGTCATACCCCGATGTTCATATAGAGAGATTCAATAATGTAAACAAGTCATGAAAAGTCATTGAGGTTAACCCTCCATTGTAAGTCGGGGTAATAGTCCCCACAATTGTGTCAAGGTTAACCCTCCTTGTTGATAGGAGGGAAAAGTCCCCACAGTTGTGGGGCACTAGGGTTATTAGACTCTCCTAGAGATGTCGGCTCTAGTAAGTAATTGTTAAGTGGGGCCAACATGTTAAAGTGTACATTATGTGAATGAAAGAATATAAATAGAGAGTGAGCCTCTCTATTTATAACACACACACACTCACTCACTGGGGCGCATGAGTGAGAGAGAAATAGTTCTCTCAAGTGAGAGAGAGAGAGAGAAGCTGTGGAGATCATTTTTATGTTTTTGGGTTTTTGATCCGTCGGACCTCAACTTATGTGCATTTAAAAGTTTATTTAAAGAATGCATTTAATCAGTTTACTTAATTCCTTGAATAGCAGTAACATCAACTGAATGCTTAGAAATAGAAATGAACAACAAATTGTAATAAAACCAAGCTGAAACAGAAAGAGAATAGCAACTGCGACAGGATTGAGAAAACAAACTGAGAACAGTGAAACTCGTAAACAGATATAAAGAAGAAACACAGAATCAGAGAGTCACAGACAGAAGTTGATAACGGAGTTCACCCCCTCCACTGGGCTACATCTCCGGGTCCCTCTCCAATGGGTACCGATCCAATTAATCTCTTTAAGATGGTACAAAATGGTTCTGGAATCAACTTCAACAACCGTAAACAGAATGTTGTACGAAGTCTTTAAAACCTCTCTCCTAGAAAATTACAATTAGCCTTCGGCAGGAAAAGGAAGCTAAATTATAACAGAGAATGTCGACTTCAAAAAATAGCGTCTGTGTACTTCATAGCAACTCCCCAAGTTTCTCATATAGAAAAACGAAGCTCTATGCTCTACCACTCTACCCCCTGAAATGTGGCCAGCGTCCTCTATTTAAGAGTTTAGCGAGAGGATGAGTAACTAACCAAAGCTGTTATCTTCTTTATTATTGTTACAACCATATGCTAACTGAACCATGCAATCCCGTCAAGTCACGACCCAAGTGTTATGTTACCATGACGTTTCAGATCCTTGAAATGCTCAACACGTTGCAACAACCGCCACTGGGCTATGCCACATGTAATGTAATCGTTTGATGTCACCATCAACTTCGCAGCATATAAAATTCGCAGCATATAAGGACTTCGTCATATACCTGATCTGCTGTCGCAGCATGTGCCTAACCTCAGCGAACCATTCGATGCTCACTTGACGGTGCACAACTGTGCAGCCCCTACATAACTGCGCGGCATGCGATATAATGGCTAGCATATGAGTTAAAACCATAGATTAACTACTATTGTACCATATTGGATTAGTGTAACTTGAAATGAATAATCCTCCGGATCATTCCTCCCCACTGGAGAACTTTTGGACTACCAAAAGCTTGAATTACTCGGCAAGTAAGTGAGGGTACAGCTCCCTCACTTTTCCAATCTCCATCCATCTTGCTTTGCTAGGATGCATGCCTTTAAGCCCCACTCGAAGGTACTCACCATTCCCCCTTCATGAAGTCCTTACATTTCTGTCAAGAATAACATCATCCTGCAACTCCTTCATGTATTCAGGTGCCATATCATCAACTGAAGGAATCTGTATGTTAGTTTCCTCATCCATGATCATAGGAGGCTCATATAGTTTAAGATTCTCAACATTGACAACTGAATAAATTTACATGTATGGAGGTAAGTTCAAGCAAAAAGCATTAGTACCGATCTTTTCCAAGATCTCAAAAGGACCATACCTGATAGGCTTAAGCTTTTTACCTTCACCTTTCATTCTTTCTTTGGTGATATGTAACCAAACTCTGTCACCAACCTGAAATTAATGATCAACTCGATGCTTTTCATGCCTAGCTTTGTACCTTGCTTGGCTCTTCTCCAACTGTTCCTAAACTGCCTGCTGCACCTCTTGGATCCTATGAATGAACCTTAGAGCTTTATCTGCATCATGATTTCCATCTGCTGCATCTTTGCTGAAAGAGAAGTCCATCGGTGTTTTTGGCAGATAACCAAAACAAGTTTCAAAAGGAGATCTTTTCATGGAAGAATGAACTGCATGATTGTAAGCATGATGTATATATTGCAACTGCTCATCCCAAATTTTAGGATTTTTAATAAAATAGCCTCTGAGCAGCTAAATCACTGTTCTATTTACTACCTCTATTTTCCCATCGGTCTGTGGATGAAAAGCTGTACTTTTCTTAATTTTAGTATCCATAAGCTCCCATAAAGTTGACCAAAATTCTCCCAAGAACTGGGAATCCCGATCAGATATAATAGACATGGGTAGCCCAAAATGTACCCAAACATTCTGAAAGAATAGATGAGCTGTTTTTTCAGCAGTGATCTGTTTGTTACATGGCATTAAGATACACATTTTGTTAAATCTATCCACAGCAACATATAGGTAATCATGCCCCTTTCTAGAAATAGGTAGTCCTCCTACAAAGTCCATAGAAATGCTTTCCCAGGGACGAGAAGAAATTGGAAGAGGAGTGTACAAACCTAATTTCCTATTGCTAGGCTTACTCGTTGCACACAAAACACAACCTCTTATGTATTTAGCTACAATTTCTTGCATATGAGGCCAATAACAATGATTCTGCAATAATGACAGTGTTTTACTTACTCCAAAATGTCTTGCAATCAATGAACTATGTGCTTCTCGAATCACATGCACTCTCTCTTTCTCTGGAATACAGATTTTATTGAGACGATACAAGAGTTGATTATGCACATAATAGTTCTCTTCCTGTTTACCATGTATTAGTGATGCATATACTTTCTTAAAATATTTATCTTCTGCATACTGTTCAATATAACTTTCATGTGTTAATGAACTATTTTGAAGAATGATTGAAGAATTCGTAGGAGGCCTTGATAACATGTCTACTACCTTATTATCAATTCCCTTTTTGTACTTAATTACGAGATGAAACTATTATAAGAATCCCATCCATCTTAAATGCCTACTTTGTTGTATTTTAGTTTGATATTGTAAATATTGAAGTGGCTGATGATCAGTATGTATGAATGTTTCTTTTCCCATTATATAATGTTTCCACTTCTTCATGCTCTGTACTAAAGCATACAATTCTTTGTCATAAGTCGGGTAGTTACTTACCGCAGTAGAGAACGTTTCTGAATGGTAACAGACTGGCTTCCTTCCTTGCATCAAAACAGCTCCCATGGCAAACCCGCTGGCATCAGTTTCGATCTCAAATGGCTGCTACAAATTTGGCAACGTCAAACCTGGGGCTGTGCTAATCCTTTCCTTCAAAGTGTCGAAGGCTTTCTGATGCTTGCCTCCCCACTGGAAAATCTCTTTGATGCTTGTCAATGCATGTAATGGAGCAGCAATGGAGGAAAAACCAGAAATGAATTTCCTCCAATACTGAACCGCACCCAGAAAACTTTTGATTTCAGTAACGGTGTTAGGCCGTGGCCAATTTACAATGACACCAACCTTGGCTGGGTCCACTCACAGGTGGCCTCCACCAATAATATGGCCCAGATATACTAAAGAAGTTTTAGCAAATTCACATTTGGACATCTTTACATAAAGCTTCTCCTTCTTCAGTACATCTAAAACTTTCTTCACATGTACAATATGCTCTTCCCAGGTTTTGCTAAACACTAGGATATCATCCAAATATATAATTACAAAATCATCAATGAATGGACGAAAGACATCATTCATGACCCGCATAAAAGTAGCAGGTGCGTTACAGAGTCCGAAAGGCATCACAAGCCATTCATACAAACCCTGTTTTGTTTTAAACGTTGTTTTCCAGGCATCATTTTCAGCAACCCGGATTTGATGATACCCACTATGCAGGTCCAATTTTGTAAAATAAGTTGCATGTTTCAACTGATCAAGCAAATCATCAATGTGAGGAAGAGGATACCTGTTTTTAATGGTGATTTTGTTAAGGTCCCTATAGTCGATGCACATCCTCCAAGACCCATCCTTCTTCGGAACCAAGACTATAGGAGAGCCACAAGGAGAAGTACTTGGCCAGATGACCCCCTTCTCAATCAGCTCCTGAACCTACTTCTTGATTTCCTCATTCTGCATTACAGACATCCGGTACATGGCTATGTTCGGGAGTGGCACATCCTGCTGCAAATGTATCTCATGCTAAATCTCTCTCTTTGGTGGTAACCCTTTCAGATCTTGAAACAAATCATCATACTCAGAAATGATTTCAATCAGTTCAGATTTATGCTTAGGGTCACACTCTTCAAAATATTTAGAGATCTCATCATTTTTCATCTTAACCATCATTAACACAAAATTCTTACGAGCATTTACCAACCTCTTCATTTGTCCTGCAGAGACTATGGCTAGATTGGTTTTTATCTTATGTGCTCGCACAATATACTCGACACTATCTTTAAAAAGATGATACTTATTCTACTCTCTATAAAAGACTGCTTTCCGGTCATACAAATATGGACTCCCAAGTACAATTCCACAAATGTCAAGTGGTACTACATCCAATTCTACCTCATCCATAAACTTTTCAGTGATTGCAAATTTTAATACACATTTCTTTGTAACTTGCAATTGTGTATCATTAGTAACCCAACTAAGAGGATAGGGCTTTTCATGAGGCATAGTAACTAAATGCAATTTCTTAACAACTTCTTCTGATATCATATTTACTTGTGAACCACTATCAAACAAGGTATCAATCTTTGTGTGATTTGTAATGACACGAACATGAAACAGTGCACTTCTATTTTTATCATTTTTCTTAGAAGTAGATGGTAGACTTGTACTTGCAATAGAACTTGATTTTGTATCAATGGGAAGTGAGATACTTTATTCTTACCCTGGATTCCGACGGTCGTAACCTTTGTTTCATCACCTGAGTTGGATCCCAAGTCTTGAATAACAGTTGCAGTAGCTTTTGATTTGCCTTTATCTTTGTTTCCTCTGTACTTCTTTGGCCTTAACTCTGGATGAAGTTTCCAACACTTAGAGACATCATGTCCCTTCTGACAATGCAAACATGTAGGTGTTTCACCCTCTTTTTTAACAGTAGCCATCTTCTTTTTCCCCTTCGACTTGCTATCAGTTTTAAAGGATTTCTTCACAAAAGTATCTTTAGCATGCTTACCCCTAGCTTCTAAATGTGTAGCTTGAACACATACGTCATCCAAGGTATTGGGGTTAAACATCAACAAGTTATGTCGCAGATAAGAATGCATACCACCAATGTACTTAAGAAGATTTTCCTGTGTATCCAATGCAACATTTAATGCAATAGCCCTATTTCTAAATTCATGAGTATATTCTTGAATGCTTTGTCCTTTAGCTTGTCTAAAAGTTTTCCAGCTCATTATTAATTGCTGCATATGACCTAAAGATAAATTTGCTTCCTTAATACTTCAATGAATTCATTCCAAACTGAAATAATCTTACCATTCTTTTGAAGATCTTGCTGAATCTTGCTCTCCCACCAAGTAAGAGCCATTCCACTCATTCTCAAAGTGGCCAATTGAATCCTGGAAGGGTCATCAGTAATTCCCTGCACCCTGCAATATACTTCAAGTTGCTTGATCCAATTGTCTAACTTTTCAGCATCTAAATCTCCATTATAACTAGGTAATTCAAATTTCACATCCAATTTGAAATAAGGAATATTAGGACTTGAATGAGAAGTATGAGAAGAAGAGAAAGTTTGATGGCTTTCAGGAGGATCACCATCACCTCCTACTCCTTTACCCTTTTCTTCCTTCTTCACTTCTGCATCTCTGGATGAAGATCCTTCTTCTTTCTTCTTCCTTTCTGCTCGCTCATCGAGTAGAATTTCCCTCATGGATTTCATGCTCATAAAAGCCTCCAAAAACTCAGTTTTTGACATAACAGGTTTTTCCCGTTCTATATGTCCTTCTTCTTCCCCTCGTGGAGAAGACATGGTTCTTGAGAATGTTCTCCTTGAGCCAATATCAAGATATACTTCAACTAATTCTCCTTCCCCAAGCTTTAACCTGGACCTGGTAAGCATTCACAAACTTGCACAAGCAGTTAACCTGCTCTGATACCATAACATGATCCGTCAGACCTCAACTTATGTGCATTTAAAATTTTATTTAAAGAATGCATTTAATCAGTTTACTTAATTCCTGGAATAGCATTAACATCAACTAAATGCTTAGAAACAGAAATGAATAGCAAACTGTAATAAAACCAAGCTGAAACAGAAAGAGAACAGCAACTGCGACAGGATTGAGAAAACGAACTGAGAACAGCGAAACTGGTAAACAGATATAAAGAAGAAACACAGAATCAGAGAGTCACAAATAGAAGTTGATAACGAAGTTCACCCCCTCCACTGGGTTACGTCTCCAGGTCCCTCTCCAATGGGTACCGATCCAATTAATCTTTTTAAGATGGTACAAAATGGTTTTGGAATCAACTTCAGCAACCGTAAACAAAATGCTGTACGAAGTCTTTAAGACCTCTCTCCTAGAAAATAACAATTATCCTTCGGCAGGCAAAGGAAGCTAAATTATAACAGAGAATGTTGACTTCAAAAAACAGCGTATGTGTACTTCACAGAAACTCCCCAAGTTTCTCGTATAGAAAAACGAAGCTCTGTGCTCTACCACTCTGCCCCCTGAAATGTGGCCAGCGTCCTCTATTTAAGTGTTTAGCAAGAGGATGAGTAACAGACCACAGCTGTTATCTTCTTTATTATTGTTACAACCATATGCTAACTAAACCATGCAATCCTACCAAGTCACGGCCCAAGCGTTATGTTACCACGACGTTTCAGATCCCCGAAATGCTCAACACGTTGCAACGACCGCCATTGGGCTATGCCACATGTAACGTAACCGTTTGATGTCACCATCAACTTCACAGCATATAAAAGTCATGGCATATAAGGACTTCGTCATATACCCGATATGCTATCGCGGCATGTGCCTAACCTCCGCAAACCATTCGATGCTCACTTGATGGTACACAACTGTGTGGCCCCTACATAACTGCGCGGCATGCGATATAATGGCTAGCATATGAGTTAAAAACATAGATTAACTACTATTGTACCATATTGGATCAGTGTAAATTTAAGATGAATAATCCTCCAGAGCAGTTTTATCGCTGCAATTGGTGCTCATTCTATCTCTGAGGAAGTTGCGGGGCTTTCTCCTTTATGGTTTCCCCGAGGAAAATTCGTTGCCTCTTGTCTCTTGTGTTTATTGATGTGCATGTTATTCTCTTAGTTAAATATCCTAAAATAATTCTATCTTGAATTATAAAATTATAATAGGCCCAACTAGTAGTCCCCAAGCTGTAGGGACATTAATCCAATTAGGTTTCCCCCACGGGGTATTCATATTTCTAGGGTAAGGTATCCCGAGATAAACATTTTTCGAGGAAATTGGTTGATAATTTTGATTTACCATTCCTGGATAAGTATAAACCCATGGATATTGACTAGACATAGGTAGTACCCATGATGGTGTTCCTTCCATGAGAGACAGGATAACCAAATTTACAGATGTGGAGTGTCCACTAACTACAAGTTTCCCTAGAGAGACACTCTGCCTGATATTTGAAGCAGTTCTACTCGTTTTTTAAACAACTTGGGCTAGGGATTCCCCCCCAATGATGGAATTTACAGGAGGACTAGAAATAGATGGGATATTTTGAACTGATAGGGAAGGATAAAGGGTTGACCCGGATTGTAAGAAACCACACTTTGAACCGGTATTCCTAAAACAACAATGTTATAGGTGATTTTACCACACCTGGTTGATCACATATTTATGGCATCCCCTATCCCTCTGTAGACTCTATGGATCCTGTTTTCCCATATTATACTTTGATGTTCCAATATTATCCCCAAAAAGCAATTGTTTATGCCTATATGCAACTTTTAAATCCATACCCGCATGCATACGCAAATATTTTTGGACTTTTCCTCATAGGGGTCCGAATATATTGTCTCTTGGCCTTCCATATGCCTTGAGAATGCTTGAACTCGACCCTCAGTTACCTCTTTTGAGTGCTATATATTGAGTCTCTTGGATACATTGAAGGAGGAGAAAATTGAGAGCAAGGAAACTATAGTCCATTATTACCTCACTTGTTATGCTTGAGTCTACATCCCTTTATCCCTTTGGAGCACACAATGTTTCTCTTCCCAATATTGTCATTTCTTTGTGAGATTTCCTTTGAGATATGGAGGATTGAAGTGGTGGAGGCCCAGGTGGAGGACTCGGTTTCTCGGGTTCGAAGAAGTGCTAGCAGAGGTTGTCACTATGGTATCTCTGTTTTTATTAATAGAAATATCCATTTCATGTCCAATACATGTGCATAAATATGAATATTGTATCCATGGATTTATTTATTTGATTATACATTATTGATTATATATGCTAGAGTAGGCCTAACATGCTAGAGTAGGCCTAACACTTGAATATATAGCATGATTTTCTAGTTTATTGTTGTTGAGAGCAAATTGGGAATATAAGCATGATTGGAAAAGCTCAACAAGGATCTACATCAACCGTCTAGAATAAGGTACGATTCATATCCCTTTGTGTTAGATGTCTTTATTTCTCTTACATATTAGAAAGGATTGATTTCTGGTGTCATTCAGTCTGTTGTGTTACCCACAAGCCATAGGAAGTTTCTCTCTGTAACAGAATTGGTGACTCCGTTGGGTATGTTCCTTGTTTTTCTTTAGGGTTTGGGGGCACAATGTGCTTGAATTACTCTTTGTTTCTCCCCATTTCTATGTCAAATTTAGTGGTATGCTCATCCATTGACACTCCCCTAGATTGGTTTGACCCTAGGCCTTCTTTTTACCACTTTCTTCTCTATATACACATGTTTTTGGCTAAAAGTCGCGTACATACATAGGTTTTGGCCAAAATTTGCGTATACATGTAGGTTTTTGGCCAAAATTCGCATACATCCTCCCTTTTGGTTGAGTTTGATGTGGGAATTTGTTGCTAGGTGGGTTGTGAGTGTGGCTAGGTCTTCCTGGGTACTGATGTTGTCTGTTGACTACTTCTTTTGTGACCATAGACCACTTTTTCATTGATTTTTCTTTGAAAGTAGTTCTAGTCATTTATCTCCATTTTTGTTTTTCCATTAGTGCATTAGTATTTTTGTCTTGATGCCTTGCTTGGATTGTGTTTTATGCTTGTTGCAGAGACTGGGAATTTTAACGACTTTTATTGCATTTTCATTCTTTTATATTGAAAATACAAAATAATTATTGCATTCTTATTTGCAATTCACTTATGGATTTAAGGAGGTACTTGCATTGGATTTCTTGGATGAGATTTGTGTTTAGGATTTCATATAGGAAGGATTGCATTGGCATTCGGAAGGGGATGAATATTTATGCATCTCTTGTAGTGGCATACCCCGTTTTCTCATTTAGAAAAAATTGCACTTGGCATTGTTTGTTAGGTGTGCACATTTACTTTCACTACTGAGTCATAATATCATTGGTTGCACGGTCATTTCCCTTTGAGTAATCACAACCACTAAAATCAATTACAGATTTTTCTTTGTTAGGGTACATCAACAAGATTAGGATTTAGACTCTTAGAATAGTTCATTGTGAGTTAATTCTACAAGACTACAAAATGAAACAAGTAGGTGTCTATCGAGGTGAGAGAGTGAAATCCTTAGTATAATTAGTGTTTCTCATGAGGATCCTCTTACAAAAGAGTTAAGCACAAGGAAACGTACATGATTGTGGTTGGGATAGTCCTTGGCCACTTTCTGTGAGTGCCAGAAATATTTCCAGAATCATATTCGTATCTAGGGGATTTTGAGGTACCGGTTGGTGCTTTCGAGCTTTGGGCTTTGCTACCCTTCCCATACGGTCGATCCCTCCTGCGAATGTCTACCTGATATTTGGTTATATTCAGGTGACCTTAGTTTCCTTACCTAGATATCGCAAGGGTACTTGCAGAGGTTATTCTGTGAGTGTCCTAGCCAGGTAGGGTTCAGACAACACAGTCGCTTTACGCGTTGAAACTGAGGGCCACTATAATTGGTTACGCACCTGCACTTGTAGTGCATGGGAGTTTTAAGCCTCTCCTAGGCAAGACATACCTACTCCATTCAGGAGTTCATGTATCCTCCCCTTATCTTGCTTGCATTTTGACTTTTATTTTATTAGGAGTGTGCTCTTTGTGCGCTAGTTTTCTTTTGGGAGCGTGGTTACTTGAGTATATTTATGTTCTCTTGAATTTGGGTCCTTTTATGTTTGACATGCCTGATATCACTACTAGTATCCCATCACCTGCTCCAGGTCCTAGTACGGAACCTAGTGTTGGACTGGGGGGCACCCTTATCTTGGTCATAGATTCAAGAGTGGTCATATTCCATCCTCTACTCAATTTGTGGATGATTTTCACTCCCTTCATCTATTCTTAACACTAGTGTTCACCCTCATAGGGGTGGTAGTGGATACATGAACATTGGGTCTACACCTTACATTCCTTCTGTGAGTGTCCTGGCCAGGCAGGGCTCAGACAACATAGTCGCTTTACGCGTTGAAGCTGAGGGCCACTATAATTGGTTACGAATCTCCGCTTGTAGTGTATGGGAGTTTTAAGCCTCTCCTAGGTGAGACATACCTGTTGCATTTAGGAGCTCATGTATCCTCCCCTTATCTTTCTTGCATTTTGGCTTTGATTTTATTAGGAGTGCACTCTTTGTGTGCTAGTTTTCTTTTGGGAGCACGGTTACTTGAGTATATTTATGTTCTCTTGAATTCGGGTCCTTTTATGTTCGACATGTCTGATACCACTACTAGTATCCCATCACCTGCTCCAAGTCCTAGTATAGACCCTGGTGTTGGACTGGGGAGCACCAAAGCCCCTTATCTTGGTCATAGATTCAGGAGTGGTTATATTCCATCCTCTACTCAATTTGTGGATGATTTTCACTTCCTTCATCCCTTCTTAACACTAGTTCTCACCCTCAGGAGGGTGGTAGTGGATACGTGAACATTGGGTCTACAACTTACATTCCTTCTTATGTCCCATCGTCCATTGCACTGTTTATTTTGAATGCAGTTGTCATGATCAATTCTCCCTATATCCTATATTTTGGACTCTTTAATGATTGTTTCTAGTTATTTTTGGACTAATATTGTTTTCATGTAGGGCCCAATTTTTTTTGTACACTCTCATTGAGACTTTGACTCTTTCATGCCTATCACACATATATTGTTGAAATGGCATATAGGTTAGGATTTCACATCCGCTTTCATTTATGCATTGCCTTATGACCATTTCATCTTGACCTTAGGTATGAACCCACTTCATGGTGTCATAGAACCTTCATATTGCTTTTAAAAGTGACATTTTGAAACTAGTAGATATTTCCTATACATGGGCGACCTAGTTAGATCACGTTTGCATTTGGTGCCCATGCTAAGATTTCTCCTTTAGGTTTAAGGAGTCCTTTTTTACTCCTGCCATGTCCTTAAGAAAGAGCTTCATACTCCTCTTGAACTTTATGCTGGACATTCCCAGGGACTCCCTTGTATATATCAAGTTGTGATTGCATTTCATGATTTTTTCTTGCCTTATTGAGCTTTACACTGGCTCCCTGCTTCCGAGTTATAAGACATGTAGCCCGATCTTGTCTCAATCCTAGCCAAGCAGAGCCTTTTACATATCCTTTGCAGCTTGATCACCCTTTATTGGGAGGAGACCTTACCCCGAGTTTCCTTATCCGTTACATGCTTCCTTGCATTGAGCATAGGTATGTTCCATTTCTTGTAACTAGTTTTCTTGCCCGCGGCACTTGTCTCCTCCTAGTTGTTCACTATAAAGAACTTTTATTCTTTTTCAAGATTATTAACATCTGAAAAACTCCAAAAAAATTAAAAAACATAAAAATCCATATGGGAAATGATATTATCTTTGGTAGCTGTCGAGTAGTGTCGCCTTCGAACATTGCACTGTATATCACATCCATTGGTTGGGTTGTTAGTTTGAATTTAGGAGTTGTACTCGTTACTCTAACTTTATCTCTATCGAATGGTTAAGCTTCCAGTTCCTATGGAGCCTCTGTTGATGCCTGTTGTGTCTCATAGATGTCCCAATTTGTATATCTAGTCCATGCTTCCTACCTTCAGTCACCATTTTCCTTATTCTCTTTTTTCAAAGGAAGTGGAAGCCTGAGTCATCCATTCCTCAGTTATCTTGACTTTGCATGTCGGCCATTCCGGTACAGTTACTGGTTCGTGCACATATTGTTCATTTGAGTTCTTCCACATTATCCAGCGTTGCTGAGTACCTTATGTTGGTTGATGGGGGATGCCTTAATTCCCTCCTTATAGCGGATTCCATTTCATCGACTTCAGATAATTTATTTTGGAATAGGATTCTAGAGTCCATTTGAGTGCCTTGAGTCTTACATTCATCAGTGGTAGGTTCTCTCTCCACCGACCTTATCGATGGATTCTTTCAAGTGTTCTACCTCAACACATCTATTCACACTCATTAGATTTCACTCTGTACCTTGATTCCCATGATCATTATCGGTGGTTGATCTCGCGTCTGTTAACGGTATAAATCAATGACAAGTAATCATACGATGGACTCCTATGTTCGACCTTGACACATCTATTCAGATAGTAGGACATGTACTCATAGCAGTTTGCGTATAAGACCTCTGAGATTGGTGGCATTCCACATATGCTACCTTCTTGATCATTCTAGTATTCATGAGATTTCAGCTCTCGTGACCAGATTCCAGTGTATATCAGATATCTTCATTTATTATGGAGATCTTGATTCGTTATATATTGTATGTGGTGATGACCACGCATGACATTTGTATATCATTCCTATTCATGGCCATTGTAATATTATGTATTTGGGACTTCTATATGTATATTTGTAGTCATATGCAGAGATTGTTCATTGTATTGTATTGATCAGTGGTTGGTCCTTCCACCTGTTACCCCTCTGACCTCACACATTAGGGGGAATATGTTATAGCTTATTTTACCACACCTAGTTGATCAGATATTTTTGGCCTTCCCTATCCCTCTGTAGACTCTATCGACCCCCTTTTCCCATATTATACTTTGATGTTCCAATATTATCCCCCAAAAACACCTTTTTATGCCTATACGCGACTTTTAAATCCATACTCACGTGGATGCACAAATTTTGAGCCAAAATCGGTGTACATTGGGAAATGTGCATGAAGACAAATATTTTTGGAGTTTTCCTCATAGGGGTCCGAATATCTTGTATCTTGGCCTTCCATATGCCTTAAGAATGCTTGGACTCGACCCTCCATTACCTCTTTGGAGTTTTATAGATTGAGCCTCTTGGATACATTGAAGGAGGAGAAAATTGAGAGAAAGGAAACTATAGTCCATTGTTGCCTCACTTGTTATGCTTGAGTTTGCATCCCTTTTTCCCTTTGGAGCACACAATGATGCTCTTCCCAATATTTCCTTTTCTTTGTGAGCTTTCCATTGAGAGGTGGAGGATTCATTTTCCCAGGTTCGAAGAAGTGTCTGAAGAAGTGTCTGAAGAGGTTGTCACTATTGTATCTCTATTTTTATTAATATAAATATCCATTTCCTGTCCAATACATGTGCATAAATATGAATAATGTATCCATGGATCTATTTATTTTCTTATACATGATTGATTATATATGCTATAGTATGCCTAACACTTGAATATATAGCATGCTTGTCTTGTTTGCTATTGTTGAGAGTGAATTGGGAATACAAGCGTGATTGGAAAAGCTCAACGAGGATCTACATCAACTGTCCAAAATAAGGTACGATTCATATCATTTAGTGTTAGATGTCTTTATTTCTCTTGCATATTGGAAAGGATTGATTTCTAGTGTTATTTAGTCTATTGTGGTACCCCCAAGTCATAGGAAGATTCTCTCTATAATAGAATTGGTGACTCTGTGTGGGATCAAACCCATAATATCTGGTTTCACAGACTAGAGATTCAAGTGGTGGATCTTCAGGTGCTGGACCTCTAGGTGGTGGTCCTCCAGATGGTGGAATTATATATGGTCCACTGAAGGTTTCCCAAATAGCAATCCCCAAGTTGTAGGTACATTAATCCAATTAGGTTTCCCCAATGGGGTATTCATATTTCTAAGGTAAGGTATCCTGAGATAAACATTTCCCGAGGAAATTGGTTGATAATTTTTATTTACCATTCCTGGATAAGTATAAACCCATGGATATTTACTAGACATAGGTATTACCCATGATGGTGGTCCTTCCATGGGAGACAGGATAATCAAATTTACAAATGTGGAGTTTCCACTAACTACAAGTTTCCCTGGAGAGACACTCTGCCTGATATTTGAAGTAGTTCTGCTAGTTTTTTAAACAACTTGGGATGGGGATTTCCCCCCAATGATGGAATTTATGAGAGGACTAGAAATAGATGATATTTTTAACTGATAGGGAAGGATAAAGGGTTGACCTAGATCGTAAGAAACCACACTTTGAACAGGTATTCCTAAAACAACAACAACATGAGACTGAACATGAGCATAGTATTCAAGAATGGTTATTCCGAGCGAATAGGTGAGGGATATAAGATTCATCTTCTTATAATTTTCCCCATAATATGCAAATGAAACACACTATAATGGATGGGTCTAAAAAATCATCACTCGAAATTAATCTTGTGTCTTGTGGGGGCATGACATAAGAATAATCAGTAGTGTCATACTTGGAAAGGGCCTCCAAATGGTGGCCCTTCAGGTGGTGGACCTCCAGGTGGTGGTCCTACGGATGGTGGACTTCTATATGGTCTACTAGGTGGCTCAACTAGTTGTCCCCAAGTTGTAGGGATATTAATCCAATTAGGTTTCCCCCATGGGATATTTAGATTTCCAAGGTAAGATATCTCGAGATAAACATTTCCCAAGGAAATTGGTTGATAGTTTTGATTTACCATTCCTAGATAAGTATAACCCCATGGATATTGTCTAGACATAGGCAGTACCCATGATGGTGGTCCTTCCATGGGAGATGAGATAACCAAATTTACAAATGTGGACTGTCCACTAACTACAAGTTTCCCTAGAGAGACACTCACTAGTACAAGTGATCAATTTTGCCACGGAAAAACGTGGCAATATCCACGGAAAACCGTGGATATTGCCACGTCTAAGTGTTTTTTGTTCCGTGGAAACTATTTCGTCGCAATAGCGACGACCCCTAATTTGCGTAGCAAGAGCGACAATGTTCTACATTCGGTTATATGCCTAAGCCGTCGCTATATCCACGCCTAACCGTCGATGTATCCACGGCTTGTCGTCGATGTATCCACGGATTTCCGTCGCTGTATCCACGGATAATCGTCGCTATATCCACGGATCTTGGTATTTTAAAAAAAAAAAATACTTGCTGTCGTCGATGTATCCACGGAAGAACCGTCGCTGTATCCACGGATAATCGTCGCTATATCCACGGATCTTGGTGATTTTTTTTAAAAAAAAACTTGTTGCCGTCGCTTAAGCAACGGGTTTTGAAATTTTTTTAAAAAAAAAATTACCTGGATTATCTGCAAAGACATATTAGGATCTTACAGATTGTCCTTCGCTGCCCCTTAACAAGTCTATATCGTTTCTAGATTCAATGGGAGCCCATACATACCCACAGGGCAGTCTCAGTCTGTTGACACAGCGAAGGGAAATAATCGGGGATACATACTACGATACACTTTGAGGAGAGGGGTNACCAACAAAAAAACACCAAAAAATAGCCCTACGAGATCAAACATATACTCACCTTTGATGGCTGACTCTCCCCTTGGACTTGAACACCAACGCCTTCCCCAGAAATACTGCTAGTGGAAAAACTACTTTAGCCAAATCCATTGCTGAAAAGAACAAAAATTGTATAAACAGAAGCTGGTTGCATCTCAACGTTTCTGCCTTATTGGTTACATCATATAGGTTATCTCAAATGCTTTCCATGGTTTTCTCCAGGGTTACCGAGAGTGTTCTTCCAGCTGCCACTCCCACCCAAGATCCATGCTCTAGGCAGGAGTATCCAGGGCATAAGCCAGAAAACCCTGCTAAAAATGTACCCTCTTAAAAATCCTAAATGACTATACATATGCCAAACCAAGGTCTGGAACAATCTTCTGTGCTTGTACCCTAAAGACTATACATATGCCAAAAAATCTCCATATGTGCATAGCACCCTACACCTCTGCATCAAAATAACATATAACTAAAACAATTTGAACATACCCTATATCAATGCACAGACAATTAGAAGAGAATGACAGTTTGAAAGGCCTAA
>LPNX010999078.1:0-14003 GCA_001517045.1 Pseudotsuga menziesii
CGCTACGAGCGATGCTGCTGATGGTGCAGCTCATGAGGGCCGACAAATTAAAGGATCTTCAGTAGCGAGCTTCCCGTGCCCAGGAACGCCAACAAAAGAATCGTGCTCAGCCATATAAGTTTCAAGAAATCAGTGGACGATCAGCTATTAAAGTAGGTGCCACACTGTAGGCAGTGCAGGAGAATCGGCAGATGGTCAACGACAAGGCTAGAGAAGAGCACCTGGTACAACAGGCTTTGAATAATTTTCAAAGTGTTGCCGACAAAGTCTAGCTTCAGGTTTGTGAGATCACGCAACAGTTCAAATATTTTAATGTGAAAACGTCAGCATATACCTTGTCAACCTAACGTGGCTTGGGGACGAGCCACAAGACTGTGTTGGGGGCCTGTTGCTAATGGTTTTGGTAAGTGAGTTGCACAGCATCGCGATAGCTGCGCAATCTCATGTGGTACCGCACAAGGCCATATCAGCACAATGGCCAGAAAAATAAATGTTTTGAATGTTTTATATATTATTTGACCAAGTTTTGTCACAATAGGTCATTAGCGGTTATAAGTTATTTAGAAGTGGAACCTCAATGTAAAGGCGCAAGCCTATTTATAAAGATAGTTTTGCAATTGATAGGGGATACATCATCAAGACATGAGTATCGCATGAGGTCTAATACAATCTGTCTATGGTTTTGGAGAACTTCCTGTTGTATCTGTGATCTATCTGGGTTTTTCCTGATGTATTCATCCTCTTGTTATGGAGAAGAATTGTATGTTTTGGATCCTTTGTGCAAGATTAATATGATATGATAGTTGTTGCACAAATCTTGTCTTTTATTCTTGCTGCAATTTGATCTGTTATGATATGATGCTGTTGTGATCTAGATCTGTTATGATGATGCGATCTATTTTGTTATGATGATGCGATCTATTTTGTTATGATGTTGTTGTGGTCTATTCCATTTATACTATATTGATGTTGATGCAATCTATTTTAAGTCTGTTACATTTCCGTTGCATTATGAGTTGATATTTTTTTATAAATGATGCTGTTACACTAGTGATACTATGAAAAATGTATGATGCAATATGTAGTTGTGGAAATGAATTAATGATGACTGAATAGTTTTGGATATAATGGTTAAATTGTCTCCCCATCGGATCCCATATCCTCCCTCCTCACTGTCGAAAACTTGGTTCCGACAGCTCTCCCTTGAACATCTCCAGTGAGACTTCGTCCTCTCTGTGGATGTTGCTGGGTAGGGTAAAACCTGTCTGGGCTGGTGCTCAGGGAGATCACACTAGTTGGGCATCAACAGAGTGAGAACCCCTGTCAATGAGGCTTTTTTGGTGGGTTTTTTCCAACAAACATACCTATGCTCAATGCAAGGAAGCATGTGCAAGCAGGGTGAGGACACTCGGGAGAAGGTCTCCTCCCAGTAAGGGATGATCAAGCTGTAAAGGATATAAAAAAGGCTCTACTTGGCTAGGATTGAGACAATCTCAAGCAATATGGATTATAACTCTAAAGCAGGGAGTCGGCATAAAGCTCAATAAGGAAAGAAAAACACATGAAATGTAATTACAACTTGATACACAAGGTAGTCCCTATGGGAGATGGCCAACATAAAGTTCAAGAGGCATATGAAGCTCTTTCTCAAGGACATGGTAGGACTATAAAGGACTCCCAAACCTAGTGGATAAATCTCGGCATGGGTACCAAATTGCAAATAGAGATCTAACTAGGGAACCCATGAATAGGAAAGCTCTACCACTTATAATAGTAGTATGAAGATTCTGTGACATTAGGAAGTGGGTTCGTACCTAAAGTTAAGGTGACATGGTCATAAGTCGATGCATAATGCAAGCGGATATGTAGTCCTAACCTATATGCTA
Organism: Pseudotsuga menziesii; assembly: GCA_001517045.1. NCBI lineage: Eukaryota > Viridiplantae > Streptophyta > Pinopsida > Pinales > Pinaceae > Pseudotsuga > Pseudotsuga menziesii. Next base: position 1,887 of record LPNX010999078.1, read on the forward strand.
GTTCAAAGTGTGGCAAAGGAGTATGCAATGTCTCAATCACTGAACCTCATGGATGGTAGCTAAGGATAGCTTCCCAACATGAGTATAACGAAGTTTAGCATCAATGAGGTTTCAGCTAAGATTATAGATAATGTGCTCTTGGAGCCCCTCATCCTCTTGAACCAAAACCATTCCAATCATATCTTGAGACACAACCACATATAACAAGAAATCATGGCTATAGTCAGGTGGACTAAGCATGGGGGCCGATGCTAATTCTTTCTTCAAATCATTGAAAGAGTCCTGGGCCCACTCATCCCATATAAAAGGAGTGTCTTTCTTCAAAAGGCGCATGAAACCCTTGTTTAAATTGGCAAAATTGACAATAAACTTCCACAAGAAGTTAGCCATCCCTTACAAACTATGAAGATTTCTAATAGTACACAGGGGAGACAATCAAAGTTTTGCATCAACCGTAAGAGGGTTGACTCTAATTCCCTCTTTAGAAATGATAAATCCTAGTAAGTGACCTACCTTCATGCAAAAGATGTACTTTTGAGCATTTAATCGGATTTTATATTGGCGACATCTTTCAAAAACCAAGCGTAGGTGGTCAAGATGATCCACTCTTAAATGAGAGTGAGAAGCTAAATCATTAAGATACACTTTAATAATCCACTTAAGGTCATGATAAGCGAAGGTAATAGCCCATTGAAAAGTAGCTCCGCTGGTTTTAATGCTGAAAGGATTTTTTCGATATGTAAACTTACCCTAAGGACATATGAAAGTCGTTTTATGTTGATCCTCAGGTTTGATCTGAATCTGATTAGACCCTAAAAATCCATCCATGAATGAGAACACCTCGCTTCTGGCATACTCACCCAAAATATGATCTATGAATGGTGTAGGAAAGTTATATTTATGACAAGCTTTGTTTAGGTCTCTAAAATTAGTGCACACATGGATAGTCCCCTATTTCTTATCAACTCGAATGGGATTGGATACCCATTCAGTCAAGTGAACTGGATAGATAAAGACATACTTAAGCAACTTCTCTATCTCTGCCTTAATAGCAAGTGTATTATGGGGATTCGTCTCTCACAAGCGTTGTTGAACAGGTCTAGCATCCGGATAGATCTTAATCTCATATTCAACAATGCGAGGGTCTATTCCCAATATTTCATCATACAACCAATCAAAAACATCTCAAAATTCTTTGAATAGCTTAGTGTATGCCTTAATTTCATTGGGGGAACAATCTTCCCCAATGTAAACATTTTCAATATTTCCAGGAGTTCGAGAAATGTTGATAGGGATAGTCTGTGAAAAATTAGCCATGTTCCCTTTGGCAAACTTACTAGGAGCACCTAATGGGACCATGGGCCTACCAACCTTCTCATTAAGGATCACCCTATAGTCATCACACTCAATACATTCAAGCTCTAGGAGAAAGTACTATTGATGGTGTAACTCCTCCCACGACCCATCTAAACCATTCATGGCTTCAAGGATAGCTTCATCTGAAGGGAAAGTGTCATCAAAGAAATCATGAGAGTGTGATGAAGTGACCGCCCAAGCAAGGAGTGCATAAGGGTCCTCCTCCTTCATCCGCAAAGATGAAGGACTAGGATCTACAATGGGACCAAGAGTAGCTTGATATTCAACCGCCATTGTCGATAACGACATGTCCATCTTGGTAGGTCTAGGATCTTCATCCGAAGTGCTTGAAGAAGGGAGAGTCCAAGGATCTTCCTAATGAAAAATGTGAAATGGAATAGAACTCACCAATGATGATTCACTACCAAGAATGGAACTTATCGTAAGAATTGGTGCGGAAATATTGAAAGTTCCCATCAATGACGAATAGATTCCCACCCCAACATTCTCAGTTTGCGGCTGAGAATTATTGATGATCGGGATAGTAGCTCCTGACGATGCTTTCGTACCAGAATTATCAAAACATTTTTTCTCAACCATGACAATCCTCCATTCTAAGGGAAACAAACAACTGAGAAGATGGATGACGTGAATGCTTTCATATTATAAATCCATTTACGACCCAGTAGAAGGTTATAGTCAAGGGGATCATCAACTACCTCGACCTCGATCGACATGGTATTCTATCCCAATTGTACTTCAAGAGAAGGAAGTATACCATGCAAACAAAAAGATCTCCCATCAAAAGTAGTCAACATGGTTCCAGATCTCAACAAGATAGGAGAACCTAAACCCTTCCAACAGGCTAAAGACATCAAAGAATCCACAACACCTTCTTCAATCACTGAGTTTAATGTTGTTGTTCATACACTCCACGTGGACAAGGAGAGCCACATGGTAAGGAAAATGAGGCTAGACTTCATGGGTTTCAACTTTAATCACCATGGAAGGATGTGAATAAACCACTCCAAGGGAATACAACAAAGCTTTCCTATGCGAAGGGAAATTCTGAAGGACTTCTAATGCGAACATCACACAAGGAGTCTGGACCAAATCCTCAACAATGGAACAGTGTTGGGTGTATTGGGCATTAGGATTGTTCCCTAAATGCTTTAAGACTCCCTTAGGAATGCGAGGTGGAACTTCAGTCTTGTTGATATGCAAAGGGGTCTCAAGAGGAGCAGGTTCTTTTCCTAAGTCGGGTTGCGATGAACCATAATATTTATCTCATGTCACAACATTCTTGACGGACATCATGTTGATGCACCCATGGCCACTTTCGGTGCTCGACGGGTTTTGATCCCACTAGAAGCACTTTTGGAGTCCACAGTCCCCGAATTCATATTTTGATCATGCGGTAAAGGGTCCGTCAACATAGCTGGGCTCTCTGTGATGAATTTCTAGGAATATTCAATACGAGGGGACAAGTGAGTGAGGTGATCTCCCCCACAAATATTACAAGGGAAATTAACCTTAATCAGTATGAAAAATTTGGTTTTGCTCACGCGCTTCCATTCACGCAAAGGGGAAGAGAGTTACCCTACGAGCGATTTTTACCCTAGGGTAAAAATCTCAAAACCTCAAAAATTGAAAAGGAAAGAAAAAATTAAACCATAAAAATGAAGAGAATAGGTTTAGCTCTTACCTGGAGCTGATGGATCAAGAAATAGATGGTTTACAGCTCTGGAATCCTTTCTTGAAGTCTGCACACAAATAGCTTCAAAATAACTCTCCAACTTGGTAAATATTAAAATGGTAAGTTTTTACTATTTCATTGGTTTTTATTTGAATTTTTTTTGGGTTTTATTATTATTTTAATCATTTTTAATTATTTTTAATAAAATACCCTTTTACATAGTCATTGAAAACTTGTTTTTTAATATTTTGGAGATCTAATAGTCTTTTAAAAAGTTTTTGCAGGGGATGAAAGTTAAAGTTTTTAGTTATGAATAAGTTTCTTTTTTTCTTTTTTTGTACTTCCATAAAATGGAAAAAGTCAATGAGTGCTAATTTTGACATTTTGGTCGTGCTCTTTAAACCTAGTACCAAAGTTCTAACTCAAATTTCGCTTCTTTTCAGACTCGTTAAACCCATTCATCGCGAAAAGAAACCCTAATGGATTCTTCTTTAAGTTCTTTTTGGACTCCTTAAATGTGAAAAGATCATCAAGTGAACTTGTCTTCTTCATGCTCGTAAAAGTACTTGAAGAGTCCTCTTTCCGATGATAGTTTATCTCTTTTTCGGTTCTAATTGACTAATTACGAAAAATGAATACTCCGACCAATCATGACTAGAAGAGTTCTCTTGGGAATTATTTTATATTTTTTCAGGCCCTAGGGACTAAATCATACAAAAAAGGACCATATGGATTCTTCTTGCGTTTTCGTTCAGACTCTCTAAACATGAACGATACCGAGTTAACTTTTAATGGACTCGTTAAATTAAACACTAAGAGACCTTCTTTTGGGAATGAACCCCTCCTTTCTCAGGTTTGTGAAACATATGAGAATGGACTTATCTATAGATAAGCTGTGATGAGTGTTTGTTACCCTCTTTGGACTCGTAAAAACAAAAAGAGGAACTCATCTATCATGATGGGGAAATTAAGGGAATGGAACTATCTCATTTGCAATTAATGGTAGTTATTAGTCACATTTGAACATGACACTTGTTTTCATCTCATTCAATAAATTGGGTATTCAACTTGTTTCCAAGTCGATCCACTTTCATGAGTCACGTCACTCATTTGAGTATTTCAAAGAATGCATCATCCACCGTTGCGTTATGTTTTGGTATCCTCCTGGTCAAGTCAATGCTGCCAAGTCTTCTTTTGTGCCACCTGATGTTCGAAGGGAAGTCATGTTGAGAGTTTGCATCTGCAGTTCAAAATTTTGTGTTAGTTACCTTTGAGTCAGTCTAGTATGGTTCCATCATACTCGAAATTACAGAACTTTGTTCCGAGTTTTGTGTCGTCGATGTGGGATTCATTATGGCCCTCCTTCGACTAGACTATTCCTGTCAACTTCAGCTCATCATCCAGGAATTAGTCTTAGAAACAAATTAGTACCTTGATATTTGTATACATAAATGATAGATTCTCTCACTTTCGACATAGGTTCTCATCATTGAACTTTGATCAAAAGATTCAGCTGAGTGTTCAACATGAGATCATCTATTCACACTGAGGATATTGTACTAGGGTACCTTGGGAATCATTAACATCAATGGTGATTTCCCTCGCACTTGTTAACTGTTATCATCATTGATCGGTAATCAAATGGTTTCTACCATGTTCGATGTGAGTACATTGTAATCACATGGATAGAATCGTACTTTATGGAAGACGAGACAAAGACCCTGGGGATCTATTAAAGCACTCATTGCTTCCCTTGGGTTACGATGGAGTATTTGTATGAGTCCTAGCATGGATCCACATTTGTATGGCTGTCACTATGCTCAAATTTGCGTCCATATGACATAGATCTACATTGTATGTCTGGTAGCTATGTCCAAATTTGATTCTTTTTTACATGGATCTACGTTGTATTCTAGCATCCATGTTTATTCATCTCTCTCATGGATGTGCCTTGTATTGTTTTGCAGCCATGATGAGGAGTTATTGGGATATGAGTTAAAAGTATTGATGTGAATCAACCACGCCAAGGGAATACAACAATGCTTTCCTATGCAAAGGGCAATTCTGAAGGACTTCTAATGCAGACATCACACAAGGAGTCTGGACCAAATCCTCAACAATGGAATAGTGTTGGGTAGATTGGGCATTAGGATTGTTCCCCAAATGCTTTAAGACTCCCTTAGGAATGAAAGGTGGAACTTTAGGCTTGTCGATATGCAAAGGGGCCTCGGGAGGAGTAGGTTCTTTTCCTAAGTCGGTTTGCAACGAACCATAATCTTTAGCTCATGTCACAACATTCTCGACAGACATCATGTTGATGCACCCATGGCCACTTTTGGTGCTCGGTGGGTTTTGATTCCCACCATAAGCACTTCTGGATTCCACGGTACTCGAATTGATATTTTGATCATGCAGTAAAGGGTCCGTCAATAGAGCGGGGATCTCTGTGATGACATTCTAGGAATTTTCAATACGAGGGGACAAGTGAGTGAGGTGATCTCCCCCACAAAGATTGCAAGGGAAATTAACCTTACATTTATACTTCTTGTCCCCCCTAACATCATTACCACTCTTGTCATCGTTAGAATTTCCATTCCTATTCCCACCCTTACAATTATTTCTTCCATTTTTCTTGTTCCTTCTGGGCTGCCGATTACCCTTCTGGTTCGATGATTTCACAGAGTGTACATCCTCCGATTGGGTGGGATGAAACAAAGTCATAGCTTGTCCTGATGCAGGTTGGTTAATATACAAATTCTTCATTTGATTCGTAACCGAGTCTACAGGTTTAGTACTTGCAGAACCAACTATTCCATCAACATGTGGCCCAAGTTTGAACTTAGGCTTGAATTTTTACCGTGGTGCATTTGGAATAATCCCATATAAGAGCTTAGACTGAACATAAACCAAGTCTAGTTGCTGAGCTCGAAAGACAGCCTATTTCTCATTCATAAATCTAGATGTGGAAACATCCTTTGCTATATATGGAAATTACAATTTGAGGAACCATTCCAAATGAAACTCTGATGGAATGTTGGCCTTAATTAACCACATTCATTTATGCCACTCTTGAATAAAGTCAGAAATATGTGTGGCTTTATCTTGCCGAAATGTCGACAGGAGTTTAGTACTGGCATCGTAACGCATGAGTAGATGAATGTGGTTGATAAAGGTAATGGCCAAGTCATTGAACATCTGATATGTGCCCTGACGAAACTCTATATACCATTTCTCTATAGGACCAGTGAGGGTGTGTTGAAATAGTCGTAAATGAACGAATTCATGGTTCAATGAATTCGAAGAGAACCATAGGTGGAAAGTAGTAACGTTCTCTCCAGGTTCTTCACCACTCTTACTTTCGCATTTTGAGATGTCCGAAGGAATATTGGCAAGAAAAACTGACCATGTTGGATCATGAGATATCAGATCATTGGTCAATCTCGATAAATCAGGAAAGTTTAGTGTAGCTAGGAAAGAGAGCCAAGGTTGTGCCATCTAGTTCCATGCCCCATGATAAGACTAATTAATGTAATTATGTTTGTTGTAAATACCATGGCCTTGGCCAGCGGGATAATAGCCTCCTCCCACTTGACCCATAAAAGGATGCATGGGAGTGTTATAATTCAGAATACCTTGATACTACGGTGCTACATAGGCATAATTGTAATACTGTTAAGCAAGTTGACCCCCAGACATATAAGGTGGTACATATCCTACCAACATGTAAAGAGGCACATAGCCTTGTGACACTATGGTGTGGAAATATGAGGGAACAACGTGGCTAGAGGTAGTACTCCAGCCCGAAGGACCATGTGAGTCATGGGGAGGATGCAACATTAAAAATGCATTCAACAGAATAAGTGCAGTGGACGATGGATCATAAGATGGAATATAAGTTGTGCTTCCAATGTTCACATGTCTAAGGCCATTTTCGCGAACAGGGACACTAGTATTAGGACTAGGTAACGGGTATGAAGAGCCTCCCACAACAGGTGTGGAAGGTGCAATGTGACCACTACCAAACCTATCCACATAAAAAGGGATGACAGTGCCCCCAGGAATAGTACCATGGTAAAAAACAGATCCGACATTAAATGACGGAATGACCTCCAAAAGGTCTGGCATTCAAAATATAAAAGGGCTAGTACTAGAGGGTATCGGATGATTCTCGTCGCTCGACCTATGCGAATAATATCGGCGGTCAATGTTTACATAATCTGAAAACTAGGATCGTACATTCTATGATGCGATGACCTCGAAAGGATCGGCTTCTTCCAGAGTCCCATATACACTATCTGGCACATTCCCCTCCCCAACAGGAGGAGAAGGAGGGGCCTCTGAGATCTTAGATATATAACTCATAGTGAGATTGGTGTGTGAATCAATGTAAATAGGAGTCTGCCTGGACTGTCTAGCTCTCTTCCATGAAGGAGGTGAAGACGTAGAAGGTGAAAGACCCGCTAAGCGTCGAGAATGGAAAATTTTTGCTCCTCGATCCACGGTGACTCTACAAAAATAAAGAGACTCAAACTAATTACGAACCCTAGAGAATTCTAGAGCAGACAGAGCACACTCCTAAGAGAATTAATTAAGCCAAAATGCAAGCAAACCAAAGGGAGGATAAATGAGCTCCTGAATGTAGCAGGTATGCCTCTCCTAGGATAGGCTTGAGACTCCCATACACTACAAGCATAGGTGTGTAACCAATTATAGTGGCCCTCATCTTCAACACATAAAGTGAATGTGCTATCCGACCCCTACCTGGCCAGGACACTCACAGAATAACCTTTGCAAGTACTCTTTGTGATACCTAGGTAAGGAAGACCCCGACGCCCACCCAATAAAAATATGCCTACAGGAAGACCCCATACTATAAAAATTATTTCAAACAAGAACTTGTCCATCGACAAAATAAACCATAATTCCCTTTCCATCTAGTGCAGAGATGGAGAGAATATTCTTCTTTAATCCTGGAACATATAGCACATCCTTCATATTTAAGGATTTCCTGGAGTCAATCTTGTATGAAGCTTCTCCACTCCCTTTTATGGGGTATTGGTAATCATCCCCAAGTTTCACCTTGTGTGGTGACTCATGTTGAGACATATTTGTGAATGATTCCAATCACCGCTCTTCATGTGAGAGAGTGCCCATAAGTGCTGCAGTTAGCACATACTCTTCATCTAAATCATCCTTCTCTCGTCTGAATCTTTTTTTTGTTGGTTCATCATCTTCGGAAATATGAGCATGGTCTATCTGTTTCCTGATGGGACAATCTCTTGCAAAATGTCCTTTTTCATCACAAGTGTAGCATCGAACATTTGAAGTATCTCTTTTGGTCTTGTTCTATTTCTTGTCCTTCTTCTTGTTGTGATGAAAGTTCTCCTTCTTCTTGAAGTTCTTGATCGATGACGATGTGGTTGTGTTAGATGGAAAACTACCTTATGAAAGCTAACACACATTAGATTTCACTCATTGTGCCATGTAGTTAGAAGAAAAGTTAACTCCAAATAGATTTTCATCATGGTGTAATGCACTAACACACATAAGCTTTCACTCATCATGCCATGTAGTTAGAAGGAAAGCTAACTTCAGCTAGATTTTCATCATGGTGTAATGTATTTGATGACAATCTGGCTATGTTAGATGAAAAACTACCTTATGAAAGCTAACACACATTAGCTATTACTCACTGTGGAATGTTTTAAGAATGAAAACTAACTCTAGCTAGATTTCCAACATGGTGCATTTTGATTGATGACAATGTGGTTGTGTTAAATGAAAAACTATATTATGAAAGGTAACACACATTAGCTTTCACTCATCGTGCCATGTTGTTAAAAAGAAAACTAACTTCAACTAGATTTTCATAATGGTGTAATGAGCTAACACACATAAGCTTTCACTCATAGTGCCACGTTGTTAGAAGGAAATCTAACTCCAGCTTGATTTTCATTATGGTGGAATGTATTTGATGACAATGTGACAGTGTTAGATGGAAAAATATATTACGAAAGCTAACACATTAATTTTTACTCATTGTGCAACATTTTAAGAATGAATGATAACTCCAGCTAGATTTTCATCATGGTGCATTGTGATTGATGACAATGTGGTTGTGTTAGATGAAAAACTACATTATTAAAGCTAACACACATTAGATTTCACTCACCGTGCTATGATTTAAGGACGAAGTCTAACTTAAGCTAGATTTTCATCACGGTGCAATGTGATCAATGACAATTTGGTTGTGTTAGATGTAAACTACCTTATGAAAGCTAAGACACATTCGATTTCACTCATTCTGCCCGTAGTTAGAAGGAAAGCTAACTCCAACTAGATTTTCATCATGATGTAATGAGCTAACACACATTTCACTCATCGTGCCATGTTGATAGAATGAAAGCTAACTCTAGCTAGATTTGCATCCTGGTAATGTATTTGATGACAATGCGGTTGTTATATGAAAACATAACTTATGAAATCTAACACACATTTGCTTTTACACACCGTGGAAGTTTTTAAGAATGAAAGCTAACTCTAGCTAGATATCGATCACGGTGCATTGTCATTGATGTTAATGTGGTTGTGTTAGATGAAAAACTACATTATGAAAGCTAACACACATTAGATTTCAATCACCATGCAATTATTTAAGAACACAAACTAACTCCAGCTAAATTGCCATCATGGTGCAATGTGATTGATGACAACATGATTGTGTTAGATGACACTAGTACAAAATGTGAAATTAATGACTAAAATCTGGCTATAAATGACTATTTTTGAGTCGGTGACTAATAGTAGCTAGTTTCCACTATATTATAGCTAGTTGTATTTCACTTAGTCATTAATATCTTGACCAATTAGTCATTTATTTAGTCATTGATTTTGTCATTGATAGTCAATGATTTAGTCATGGTTTTAGTCATTAATTTAGTCACTGATTGCAGCAATTAATGACCAAATATATGACTAAATAAACTACTAGATGATAACATATTAATGACTAAGCTAAATATGACTAGATACAGGAAATTAGCTACTAATAGTCGTATATATGCGAATTTTGTCGTTTTTGTAGTCACAAATTTAAGATAGGGTACGGAGGAATTGAACCACCAACCTCCTACCTATAATTAGGCAGGTGCTCTACCATTGAGCTAGCACCCTTTAAGAAGTTATTGCTTGATAATGATGATATTCAAACAAATATTGCATTATTCAAGCATACGAAGTAAATATTATCAAGTTACTATAGGTCCATAATGGCTTACCCTGTATTAGTCTTTTAAGTCATTTTTGCACTAAATAAATGCATTTGGAAGACTTGAAGGACTATTACAAGATAAGCCATTATGTGTATCTATAGTAACTTGATAATCATTATTTTTGTATGTTAATTCATCACATTTTACACAAACAAATATTTTCAATGATAACCAATCCAAGATAACCAATTAACACCCAAATAATGCACCAATCAAACATCCCCTCTTGAAGAGGCAATGCAATTCCTATATTCACCAAATTCCTTTTGATTACAATCTTAGGACACATTTTACAACCACCCAATATAGTGAAAACCATTGGAAAATATGTGAGAGTTTAAACAAACTCAATTTTAAAAGAAATAATCATGGCAAATAGAAAACTCCAAAACAATGTACTATTACAAATGTTACATAATAAATCCTTATGGCAACACAAACTCTTAATGCAAAAATCGATTGTCAATTGATTCACCAAATGATTTCAATTTTGGGTTGTGAAGCTTGGGATTAGAGAGAATCATTGCTGATAGAAAAGAACTTTTATGCATTGTCACAACAATAGAAAAATAATATTATAACGATCATTGTGTAGTATATACACATATTTGGTCTTTAATGAATACAATTAAGAACGCTATATCACTTGATTGCATTGCAGCCATTATTGTCCACTACTAAAATATCTTTGGCATGCCTTTACATGACCTCACATAGGACAATCCTTGCATTTTCCTCCACCATCTTTCCTTCAAAGTTGCGAATTCGCAATCACATACGATAAAAAATGTCCGCAACCACATATGGGAAAAAATGAAAACAAAAATCGATGGCCATGATTTAGAGTGAAACTGAGGACTTAAAAATATGTTCTTCCATAATCTTTTAGCTTGTTCTAGGAATTTGGCCCTAATTCTCCTTAGATCCAACTTCACCAACGACAAGACATACACTATCCTTGTAATGTCATCATGAGATTAAGTCCTTCATTTAATGGGAGAATAAAAGTTAACATAAAATATGGTTATCTAGAAGATAACCAATTAGCTAATTTTCTAGTATTATCCCTGGACTCTTTTACAAGGAAAGTCGAAGAGAATGAGACAAACCTGTTCTCCCATAATTTAGCCTCCCTACTAACACAAACTTCCTCAATCTTCTTGATGGACTTCAAAGTATTTAGAACATTTCTATCATATCTCTCTTCTTGATGGCCTTCAAAGTATTTAGAACATTTCTATCATATCTCTCAGGCATGTTTCTTCTTCTCTCAAACTCGAGCGTTGTGTCCTGTTTGTTTCAAACCAACGATATTAACTGAAAATTTTGCATGACTAATAATGTCATCAAATTAACTCCATCCACATCCAAACATGGCCTTAATCATTTGGTATGGCATTAAAAATGAAATGGTTTTCCTTGCATTCTTCAAAATTGTTAAAAAAAATTACTAGTGTTGCAAAAATTGACTAATCTCGAAGTTTGTTCTGGCAACTATCTAAGTGCAAAGAGATAGACCCAAATAAGTAATCATCTGTATTGCAAGTTTGGATGAAAATTGTGGCACAACATGGGAAAACATGTGCAAACATATCACATGTCTCATGAGCACACAAAATATGCTTTAGTAAGTTCTTTTCCATGTAGCTTTCTGTATGCTTTAGTCCACTTCACCTTTCGAAGGTTACGTTTTATTTTGAAATTCTTATGACATTTGGAACGGCAAAACCGGAATACCTGAAAATGAGAAAAAATTAATTAGGTGATAGAATTATCATTTTAGTAGGATAGGAA
>LPNX010999078.1:14601-25437 GCA_001517045.1 Pseudotsuga menziesii
CTGGTGTCACTTGTTAAGGACAATTTCCATATATTGTCCTAAAAGGTGAACAACCAGTCTAAAATACCCGATGTAACTTGATCATTATATCATCTCAACACTTGCAAAGCACTATAGTAGCATGAATCAATGAATAAGAGGTATTGATAATATAGAGTGTAGCTTCCTCATATCTGAGATAAAAAAATATTTAGATTACTATTTAGACCACCAAATAGTCTTGCAGTTGATGACAAAAATGAGAGATTACTTTAGACTGTTAACCTTTATATCATATTCCTTCAACGACCCAAAATGTATATAAGATAAGATCACAAAGCCACACTTTCAAATCTATGTAAGGATGGATAATAATATAACCATATGGAGTGAATGTATTGGGACCATTCTCTTAAATATATAAATAGAGCAATGCTTCCCCAATATACACAAAACAAGATAATGTTTCTAAACTACTGTATTAATTCCATAATGTTCTAAACTACTGTATTAATGCCAAAGAGAGACAATATGGGAATAGGAACTACAAAACAAGATTACTGCATGGGAGCTTTTACCTCAGATGTCATTAGATCAAGATATGCACATTGCATAGTACCATGGCCAGTTTAGATTATTTACTAAATTTGGCCATTCACTAAATTGAGTGGTACCTCATTATCCTTTCTTCGGAGACGCACTTTAACTCCGGTAGATGTTCTCTATTTATCAGAATATTAATGCCAAAACCCAATGTTAATTGTATGCACAAAAATTAAGAACCAGCAAATAACTTGACATGGCTGTTCAAATAGAGCATAGCTAAAAAAAAGAGACCTGAAAAAACCCCTATTGTAGAGATAAATGGGTGAACATATTTTACAAAAGGGTAAAACAAACCCAAATGATTGCAAAGAGATACAACCTTGCATGGTACTTAAGGAACCACAAAGAGTTATCTAACCTCATTAAACAATAATAATTGGATTACCTCCTCTTCTAAAACAGAAACCAATGATTCCGTGTCTCCTCCATTCATAGGCATCACCAACTTATCCTCCATTTCTTACTTCTGATCAATATTTAGAGAAATTAGAGCAGAACAATGAAGTTCTTAATCATTATCAAACACAAGATTTAACAAAGCATGCATTACTCTAGAACAAGATATCAACTACTTTTTAGAATAAAACTCAGTACCATCGATCAAATGGAAAAAAATGTTATACCTTTGGGGATAGTTTGTTAGACTTGAGACATATGCAAATGTCATGGGTGATAGGACCAAGGAGCTTCAAAATCTATGAGAGTAAAAAGAATGAAATCTCGAAATAATCTATTCTCATAATCAACATAAATGGTCCCAATTTGAGAACTAAGATCCTAAGGAGTTCAGGAAGGGAATAGCATAAGATGGTGTAACATTGATCATATTGAAATTTGTCAAAGGTTGGATAGAAGGGGCAATATGTTCTGAATATTGGGAAAATCTCATAGGGTAAGGCATAAGATACGGTGTAGTGCATCATATTGGATATTCATCACAGCTTGGGTAGGTGTAGCAAAGAGGGCCACACATTGAGATATAAATTTTTGAAGGTTGGCCAATCTTAGAGGGAAAAGCATGAGATGAGATACTGCAATAAGCATCATAGTAATAATCTCACAGTTTGGGTAGGAAGATCTGGAAGCTAGGGTAGAAGGAGAAAATATGGCCACACCTTGAAAAATAAGTATAGGCAAATGTCATGGGTGATAGGACAAAGGAGCTTCAAAATCTATGAGAGTAAAAATAATGAAATCATCTATTCTCATAATCAACATAAATGGTCCCAATTTGAGAACTAAGATCCTAAGGAGTTCAGGAAGGGAATAACATAAGATGGTGTACCATTGATCATATTGAAATTTGTCAAAGGTTGGGTAGAAGGGGCAATATGTTCACTCCTTGACATGTGATGTCCTGAATATTGGGAAAATCTAAAAGGGAAAGGCATAAGATACTGTGAAGTGCATCATATTGGATATTCACCACAACTGGGTAGGTGTAGCAAAGAGGGCCACACATTGAGATATCAAGTTTTGAAGGTTGGCCAATCTTAGAGGGAAAAAAGCATGAGATGAGATACTACAATAAACATCATATTAATAATCTCACAGTTTGGGTAGGAAGGTCTAGAATCTAGGGTAGAAGGAGAAAATATGGTCACACCTTGAAAAATAAGTTCATAAAGAATGGCTCATCTCACAGGGAAAAGCATGGGATACTGTGATGTGAGCCATATTTATTAATGCCACAGTTTGGGAAGGAAGGTTCTGAAGATTCTTGCCTTGCAGCAACCATATAATGTATGCTATTTCCAAATACAAGGAAATCCAATCTAACCTTATTATGGAAAGATTCTGTGGGTATTGACTAGTTCCTACTTTTTGTGTAAGCAGGTATAATCTATCTTGACAATGTGGACAATATTGTGCCTGAACTTGACAAATCCACGACTGACATACATTGCAAGCAAACCAATTTGAGGAAGCTTTGCATTAGCTACTATTAAGCAATATGAATAAAGAACACCATTACACAGCTAATCAAGAAGAAAAGAACAACTTTTTTATTATAAATTGCAGTAGTAAGTTTCCACTTTGAATGATCTTACAGGAAAATCCACATATAATAGGTACAACCCTAACAATCTGAGCAATCACTAACCCACTAAATGCATCATTCTAGTACCAAAACTATTTTAATTGTGCAGCCATATTAAATATTCAATCTATATAATAAAGTACAAACCTGGTCAAATTTTACCCCAAAAAAGCGACCTGAAAAACCCCTATTGTAGAGATAAATGGGTGAACATATTTTACAAAAGGGAGAAACAAACCCAAATTATTGCAAAGAGATACAACCTTTCATAGTACTTAAGGAACCACAAAAATTATCTAACCTCATTAAAAAATAATGATTGGATTACCTCCTCTTCTAAAACAGAAACCGACGATTCTGTGTCTCCTCCATTCATAAGCATCGCCACCTTATCCTCCATTTCTTACTTCTGCTCAATATTCAGAGAAATTAGAGTAGAATAATGAAGTTATTAATCATTATCAAACATAAGATTTAACAAAGCATGCATTACTCCAGAACAAGATATCAACTACTTTTAAAAATAAAACTCAGTACCATCGAGCAAATGGAAAAAATGTTATACCTTTGGGGATATTCTGCCAAACTTGAGACATAGGCTATCTCTACCCATGGAAAGTCTTAGGTTCCATGGGTGAATATATTTTACAAAAAACAAAAACAAACCCAAATGATTGCAAAGAGATACAACCTTGCATGGTACTTAAGGACCCACAAAAAGTTATCTAACCTCATTAAACAATATTGATTGGATTACCTCCTCTTCTAAAACAGAAACTAGTGATTCCATGTCTCCTCCATTCATAGGCATTGCCACCTTATCCTCCAATTCTTACTTCTACTCAATATTCAAAGAAATTAGAGCAGAATAATGAAGTTCTTAATCATTCAAAGTCTTGGGACTTTCAATGTTGTCCTCAGTCTGACCCAGTACAGAATTCATTACTGTATTTGAAACAATACTCAACTTATATTGGGATTTCTCAGCTTCAACACCATGTTGACCAAAAACATAATCCCTTGTTGTGTTAGAAACCTTGCTCAAGTTACATTATAAATTTTTCAGCTTCATCCTTTGACTGATCCAAAGAATTCATTGTTGAAATCGAGTCATCTCTTGTCTCCATGTTCAACTTCTCTAAAACAGGATCCAACGTTGAATCTGACACCCCTCTCAAATGCATGGAATTTCCATTTAGAGGTTCAATCCAACATGAAATAGAATCAAAAGTGGATATTGATGCTTTTCTTGAATCACAAATGCAGTTCTCACCTTCAAGCTTGGGTTGATTAGAAAGAGAATCCATTGTTGAATTTGTTATTTTTCTTAAGGTAAGCTCAATATTATCAGGTTCAGTGTTAGACTCACTGGGAACATACTCCATAGTTGGACATAGCATATTTCTGAGAGGGATGCTTGACTCATTAGAAACAAAATCATAATTTGAATATTGAATATTTTGCAAGCTATCATAGCCCTTCTCATTCTTTTGTTCCTGCTTACTTGAAGCCAAAGTAGATGTTGACATATGATCTTATATTAGCATTGATCCCTTCCTTGAACTACAATTGGAATCCATAGCTTCAACATTGTCCTTAGTCAAAACCAAAGTTGACACTTGTTTCAACTTTTCACTCAGCCGATCTGGAAGAGAATCCAATACTAAATTCGACAACTTCTGTATGCTATGAACCTAATCTGAAGCAGAATCTGATGTTGATGTTGATGTTGAATCAAATCCCCCTGTCATGCTGGAAGCTGGTTTCTCGAATTCAACCTAAGGATGATCAAGAACATGACCTAACATTGAATTTGACTCCTCTGAATGAGGTCTTCTTCCATGTTGGTTTAACACTCAAATTGATTCTAGGCCTTATGGCTCTTAAAGACTGTAATTTACTGTCTCCTTTTATTCTTGGCTCCAATTTTCAGTTAGCAGATATGGTAAGCATGCAATTGAGTAAATCAGGTATGCCTTCATACACCAACAAAATGATCATATCTCTTCTGTACAATTCATGGTATTTTCATGTTCCTTAACTGCTAAAATAGATTTGACTTTTATGAGAATCACTTCGTAGTACTACATCTAACTTGATCCAGTCCTTGCTTGAGCATTAAAAGGAATCTTACATATTTATCCTTAAGACTTCTTGATACTAATATTGAATTACTTCATAAATGTGAATCTTCATCACTACACCCATGATATCATAGTCTACTGGCCACTTTGGGTTGAAAACTGGCTCCATACGGGGACTTGTACATTGCTAGAAGGTGCAAGAGAAACTCTAGACAATTTGATAGTTGCTAGCATGCATGATTTACCTGTCGAGAAAAAAGAATGGCAGGAAACATGTTATTTGATGGATCCAAAACTTCACATCTCAATCACACCCAATATACAATCCAAAATATTCTTGTCCAATATACAATGTTTTCAAAAATGGCTCCACAAACAAGGAATGAGCCAAGATGCCAAAGGGAACATAAATGAAACCTATTGTTCATGAACATCAAGCTTATTCTCCAATGCAACCACTATATAATCTCATCAACATCATGAGATATTTTCTTGTGTTTGGTAATTACTAATAAACCATATCAAATCTATGTCAATCATCTTGTCTAGGTTGGAGTCTTAGTCAATGCATGGTTGAACACTGAAGTGAGATCCAAAAGATGGAAGTGAACATCAAACTTATCCAATAGTAAGTGTGTCATACATGCTTGCTCTATCCAATACAGGTTAGGGATAATATAACCTATGACATGTGAATATGGAAGCCCTGTAAAAGCCATGAAATAGCTCCACAGAACACCATATGCTTCTCCAAACCCCTATCTACATGCTCCAACAATCAACTTCAGAGATTTGACATGAAAATCATTTGCCATGCCCTCAAGAAAAACCAAGGTTTCAAAGACAGCTACAATATAAGCCTACATATAATTTGTTGTCCTTCTTTGTTACCCCTTATCAAATATGCACATGAAGTAGGACACAAAAAATTAGATCAAAAAATCATCAGATATAAAAGTATAGATATAAGATAAAAGCATATTCATGCCATAATATCTCCCTAATTCTTTAATTGTTTCCTAACTATATTCCTTGCGTTTCACAATTAAACAACTTCTGTAATATATGACTGCCATATGCATTACGGTCCAAATGTTATTTATTGTTCACAATATTCCCTATTGTAGTGTAAGGGTCTCCAATGAACTTGGTGCTGGGAATGCTGAGGCTGCATGCTTTTCAGTTTTTGTTTCAGTGGCTACATCTTCAATCATCAGCGTAATCTTTGCAATAGTTTTTATTCTTTGCAAAAATGTCCTGGGTTATCTCTTCACAAGTATCCCAAGTGTCGCAGAAAGAGTCTCAGAGTTGGTTCCATTTCTTACTGCATCCATCCATCTTAATGGAATACATGCAGTGCTCTCGGGTAAGTACTTAACATCTCCACTACTGATGAATATTTTTATTTTAATTAACTATTTGTTCCCTGATTAATTAAACAACCATGCACATTAGAGGGAAATTACAGAACAAAATGTAAGCTAACATCTAAGCCCATATTTGATCAGGTGTGGATATAGGATTTGGTTCACAATACTATGTTGACAATGTGAACTTAATATCTTGTTAACTATTAGATTCCATCTACTATTAGATTCCATCTTACTACTACTATTAGATTCCATCTTATCCATGCATGATTTCATATATTACATGATAAAAGTAGTTAACTGCCCCCCATTTAGTAATCTATTTTTTTTTATTAGTCAATTTGTAGATCAATAGTCATTTATGTTCCCTCCCTTTCATACTTTCCAGGGAAGCCCACAACGTTAAAATATGGCTCCTGTACCTTTTATTTTTTGCGTTCAAGGTTGTGTTGTCTGATGGGCATATTAATTCCTTGATGTAATGTATGAAATCATCATCTATGTGTGCTCTCAATAGTTTCAAGTTCAACTGATCGCTTGTGCTTTGCACGATAAATTAAGATTGTTTTATTTGCTTCCTTGGCAAGTTATTTTGGACACATTCTTTCTAGAAGAATTTGGATTTAACATGCAACAACAAAGTATGTAATTGGAAAAATAGGGAGCACACATGGAAAAATTGGAAAAATTGTATACGATTTAAGACTTGGTAGGTATATTTATAAAATATACCACTGTGATAACTTTAACCATTACATGAAGGGTCATGCATATGCGGGGGACCATGAGTCCCTGTTTGGTTACCTTGACGAGGGGTGGTTAACATGCAATAAGGACCATTTGGGTGGCGCTCAGGCATATGACAGTGCAATAATTTATTTCTGAGTATCATTCTGGAAAAAATATAAAGGTTTGTTTCTAATCTAAACCCTTTCATCATTCAACATGTGTACCAAAAAAGAAATGAAGTTGCTAATATTTTATCAAAAGAAGGTTTACGGATGCGGAGAGGAATGTGGTTTATTATGGAGAATTATGCAGGACAAACCTAACATTATTATCATCCTTTTTTTCGCAAAGATCACCAAGAAAGGATCCTTTCATAATTATGGTTACTACACCTATGGGTCTGTTTGGCCTCTGTTTTGTTACCTTTTTGCAGTTTTATGAAAACTTTGGTTTTCAGATGGTATAGTTTTGTTTCAGTTTTGTATATATTTTTGGCTGTTTACAAACTTTTTAAGTGTACACTTGATGAGGACTGGTTTCTAACTAATTTATCAATGGCTACTATGATTTGTTTTCCATTTTTTGGAAGTTGAACAGAGAGGACTCAATATCTTAGGAGATCCGATAAGAATCAATATGTATGTTTTTGCTAGACGTGGTGATAGTTTCTAGATCAATGCTTTAAATAGCATCGATAGAATGAAATTTTGTTTCACTTTTTGATGATATAAAATTAAAATTCTTTTTCTAAGGAAAAAAATAGTGCACAAACAAATATATTGAACAAAATAAAAAATGTTAAGAACCGAAGAACTACCACCCCAATATAAACTACCCAGAGTCTTTATTAATAGATTCTTGTTTTTCTCACAACCATTTCTTAATATTATAATAACATTTGCTTTGATAGCCCACAAACTAGCACTAGTAATTAACTGGACATAACAAGTCCTTGCTTGGAGAGTTTGTCCAAAGGTTTCTCTCTCAAAATATATAGACCGTCTCATTTACAGCAATAACAATATTAATAAAGGGAGCAGGACAAGGAAATTCCATAGTTCCTTGCATAGTAAGAAGACCATATAGTAAAAGGAGATCAAATATGTTGGAGGTTTGAGAATTCAACCACACCTGAGTTAATGAATAGGTGACTCCACTTATACCATGTAACTCTCCTCTCTTGAGTGCTTGCAGTATCATTATGAAATTAAGTCTCAATTTCTATACAGTTCTAATGACTGAAATTGAACAAGTGTTATTTATCGTTTTAATAATAGTGTATCTGTGAATAAACCCATTGCATATGCTCTTGGTTATCTGCATCAAACATTTTTCCATGATGTTCCTACAAGAGAAAAAAAAATAACATCTTTATGTAGGCATGTATTATGAAAACAAGATATTTAGAAGACCTGCAGCCCTAAATAACTTTCAAATGAAAATATAAGGCATTAGACCTCATCCCACTGAATTAGATGGGCATACTCGATATAATGAGCAGCTGTCCGTGGAGTCTCAGCAAGAGTACATAGTGGAAATTTAACTTGTGGTGGGAAAATCCAAACAATACACTCAAAGCATGGTGTGATTCCTAGTAAGATCACTCTGGCATGGCCCTTGAATCCTTCAGTCCCCCCATCAACCATAGGTTTAATTGTTTCTTCGCATGGCTTTCCATCAGAGTTGTACTCTATATTTGCATATAACAAAAGAAACATTTTAAATTCAAACTTATTGTTAATCAAAATTTTTACAATAAAAGGGTAAAGTTCAGAAAATGAATCCCTATTCCTATTTTAGTGTATTACAAATGAAAGGGAAAATATGAAGGTTCATGTAAATAGAAATGAAATATTCATGGGCCAATCTGATAGAAACTTAACATATAATCCTTGCTGCCAAACCAACTGCACCTCTTAACAAAACCATTTCACTAGTAGAAGATGAGAAATTAATGACAAAAAATGACTAAAATCAGGCTATAAACGACTATTTCTGAGTCGGTGACTAATAGTAGCAAATTTCCACTATCTTATAGCTAGTCGTATTTCACTAGTCATTAATAGCTTGACTTAGTAGTCATTGATTTAGTCATAGTCATTGATAGTCAATGATTTAGTCATTGATAGTTAATGATTTAGTCATTGATTTAGTCACGGATTTAGTCATTGATAGTTAATGATTTAGTCATTGATTTAGTCACGGATTTAGTCACTGATTTATTCACTGATTGCAACCATTAATGACCAAATATACGACTAAATAAACTACTAGATGTTAACATATTAATGACTAAGCTAAATACGACTAAGATACAGAAAATTAGCTACTAATAGTCGTATATATGTGAATTTAGTCGTTTTTGTAGTCACAAATTTATGATAGGGCACGGAGGAATCGAACCACCAACCTCTTGCCTATAATTAGGCAGGCGCTCTACCATTGAGCTAGCACCCTTTAAGAAGTTGTTATTACTTGAAAATGATGATATTCAAACAAAATTATGATAGATATCAATCTACAAACTACATAGTTATTACTATTACAACTTACTAGTAACTAGTATTTATGATAAACTAATTTCTGAGAGCTATGTACAATTTTCCCTGTAACTAAATCTAATAAAAATACTACAAATACTCTTACCAAAGAGATTTAGTGATGAGTACCTCTTCCCATTCTTCATCACTATCATTCTCATGCTTATGCTGCCAACAGTCAACTGGTAAAAAAAATCTTGATTATAATCATAGAGAAGATTTCCAAGTTAAGATTCAGTTGGCATTGTCAACTATAAAACGATTACCAAATTACAAGCTACCCACTATCAAACCTTAAATAAACATAATTGCAACATGTATTCCATCACAGTGTTAAATCGCTTACCATTACATTCGGTAATGGAATTTTGACCTTGGTAAGCATAATTTCGTAGTTATTGGCCCTTCTTAAATCAATCTGCACACATCCATTATAACAAACTTTCTTATAACCTTAAAATAATACAAATGCTTTTAATGTAAATTTATCCTGTTATGTCAGACCACAAATACTAGCAAAGCAAAGATTTCAACCTGTATAAATATCACAAAAGTCTTCTAAAATAATATGTTTGCATTTCAAGTTGTGGAACTCCTCTCTTTGTTTAGGAGTAAACTTTCTACCCGACCATTTGCACCGATCGGACGACCTGGCTCGCATGAGTTGTCACATCACGCATTGCTGGTAGTCCGATCAGTGCAAATGGTCGGGTAGAAAGTTTACTCCCCTTGTTTATAGTGCTCAGGATTCTAATGAGTTCATTGACCAGGATGACTTCGATGCACTTGTGCAACCTATAGGAAAATTTATAATTATGTGAAGGACTTGGGAGTTGGAACCAATAACACCAAGGTGTGTGTATTTCAATCTCTCTAATATGCACTAACTTTAAAATACTAATTGCAGCAATTGAAGACTGATAGCTACCAATCAATAAGTGTCTGGAATACATTACTATCACTTTTATGCATAATAGATTGATTTGTTTCTTAAATGAATTTAGCCATGAAATAAAACTTTTGCCAATGCCATACCATGAACGCGTCTCAAAATCTAGCTATTTTTCTGTCCAAGGCACATGAATTTTTACCATAAATGTTTTCCAACAAAACATGTTTCAGAAGTCCAAATTTTTATAGGTTAAGCATTTTACAAAAATAGAATCATGGACAGGTCACATAATCATCAACTTCTAAACTATGGTTTAATTCCCCATTTAACCTAGCACTTTTAGGGAACAAGATTTAGACATGTATTGATCTTCAAGCATCATTATCTCACTCATTTAATCAACATATAACATTAAGCTATACAAAAAGAGAGAAACAAATTGTTACGTATGCATACATGTTTATGCAGGTAGGTGGTCAAGTGTGTGTATCCTCGATAAGAGAGGAAAGACGTCTCTATAGATGTGTCCATGAACATTTTTTATATTGTTACCGAGGCTATATAATATTATAAGTTGGTGTGCTTTACTGAAGCT
>LPNX010999089.1:3105-18453 GCA_001517045.1 Pseudotsuga menziesii
CCATTCCGTTGCTGTCTCTCGGTTGAGCATCCGTAGGTAAAAAGTTGAAAAAAGAGGGCCGCGCCCCCCGGCCTCCTTTTATAATTTATTGGACAGAGGTACCTCGGTCGAGGTATTTATAAACCCTCGGTCGAGGTATGAAACCTCAACCGAGGGTTTATAAATACCTCGACCGAGGGCTGAAAAAAACCTCGGTCGAGGGCTTGATAAAACCTCGGTCGAGGGCTGTAAACCTCGGTCGAGGGCTTGATAAAACCTCGGTCGAGGTAATTTTTTTCATTTTTGCCGAAATCCGCTTGCCAAAAAGTGTTACCTAGGTCCATGGATTCACCCTAAGCCCTTTTATAAGGTATTATACTATGGTATGGTTTCTCTTGTATTGATGTTTGTTGTGAAATTAATATTGAAGAATTCTTTGTGAAGGTTTTTACCCATTTCTAGGATTGTAATACATGATACAAACCCTAGTGTATGTAACTAATACCTTTCTATATGATTGTTTAAAGTTATAAATGCATAAATATCAAGTCATGATAATGTGAGTTAAAACAATGGTTTATAACCATAGTTTTCTTTGTAAAAATGCTCATGTGTGTAGGTTGCTCCAAGGAGATTTTGACTATAACATAAAACCCACATTTTGTAAATATTTTCCATGCTACGTGGTCGCTATTCGATGGTTATGTTTTTGGTTGACCTTGGGAAATATAAAAGTGTCCTAAAACCCTAAAATCACATTTTTCCCCAATATTTTGTCTCTGTTGTGAGTGTATGAGTTGCAGGTTCATGGCCACAAGGCTTGTTGTCGATCCTTCAACCATTTGAGCACAAACCTCCTGTAAACCATTCCAAGTTCCTTTGCAAGTTGGGTTTTTACGTGGCCACCGTTTTCTTCTGTGTATAAGTTTTCCCTCACCATTAACTTAACGCTGTAAGCTACCCTACGTTGTTACTTTCCTCTGCAAGTTGTATCCTTTAAGCTCTAGTGTAGTAGAAGTGAGCACGACGCTTGAGGTTTTGAAAAGAGTGTCAATAGAGAATATTGGGTTCTCTCTCTTACTGCTTGTTTTCTGTATGGCTTGCCTTCGACTCTTCTTGGCTTTGGATTTTGAACTTGAGCACTATGCATTGTGTTCTCTTCTGACAGTGCTTCTTTGAAGCTTGTTATTTTATTAATGGTGGCTAGGGTTTGATTAAACCGTCTTTTTCATAGCAAAGGAAAATAAATATATCCAGGTATGAATTCCTTCTGTGTTTGTCCATTCTTGCATTGTTTAAGTTTAATATTTTTGTTATTGACAGGGGCTTAACAATTTGTGGTTCTTTACTTTTGTAGGATTCAATCCAAAAAATTTTGAGTTGAAAGATACCACAAGAAGGGGGCTCCACATTAGCGTTCCTTTTGGTAAGCCTTGGTCTCACTGAGGTTTCTCTTGCAGTGGTATATGGTGTTTGTTTTTAGTTGATGTTTCCCGCGTGGTTCTTGGGTTACTGTTCAGCCATGGATAAGATGCTCTGTTTGTTTTTTTTGAAAGGCCATTAGGTCGATACTATGATGTATAAAAAGGAATATTTTAAAATCCCTAGTGGCTGTTTCATGTAGATACTTGGGGCTTTCATGGCCGAGACTTGAGAAAGAAAAAATGGCCTTTAGTCATAGTTTTGATTACTGTAATGTTGTTTCTTTTTTTTAAACATACTTTTAATCCTTAACTTAGTTTGTAAAGGCCCATTAGGCCGTAACCTCTAAGGAGACTGTGACAATTAGGGTTTAGATTCTTTTTAAATTTTTAATAAGCTCGAAGATTACTGTATTGTAATTTGTATTTTTGATAATATATATATATATACTTACTGTGGATTTTTAAAGATGAAGGCAGGCTGTAATGTTTAGCTGTTCTGGTTTATTATTCTAAATTTAACCTAACAAAGGTTATTGTTTTTTTTTTGTAAATAAAAGATGTATTACTGCTTAAAACCGGTTATAGTGGAGCCAAAAAACCGTAGGCCCTAGACAACCCGCTCAAGAGTCAACCCTTCCCAGTTACATTCAAACTACTAGATATTCCCCAACCCAAACAATTGGGAGAGTTCCCAATGTGGAGATCTCAATCCCTGAAATACATACAGAGCTACTATCCTAAGTGTTGAAGGCATACAGTTAAACAGACTGAATAGACCTATAGGCCAAATGCATAGCCGCATAGATATAGATGGAAATACAAAAGGGCTCACACCGGGGGCTCAATGAAGTTTCAGGGACTCTAGGCATGGTCCATCAAACTGGCTTCAACCACCCATACATAGAACCGCTTCTACCCTGCACACCTCTAGAGTAGTGCAGACGTTCCTCCCATTGGCATGGCGACCAGACCCCCCCACCGAGTGCTGATCCATCCCTGCATGATATAATGTAATACCCATGCATGATGCTATCTGGTCCACCTTGCGATGCATGAGATGGCAGTCCAAGCTGAGAGCTTCAACCCTACTTCAAATATACTAGCATTCTTCATTATGTTCCTTCCAAGCCTTGATAGGCTCTTCATCTCCCTCCTTCTTTGCCATCATCTCTTCAAGCTTCTCCTCCACTTTGGCTGCTGCACTAAGGTTCGAATGGGTAACCAAATTCATAAGAACCCAATATATCATCACCAGCATGTCATCGGATGAGGCTCTCACCACAGTGGAGCCCGAGTCAGATATCCATCCATCCACCTCCTCGCGGACCTCCTCAATCGGAATAGACTTCACCTGGTCCCAGAGCGCTTTTTCCATGTTCTCCATTGCAATTCTTGAAATAAGCAGGATTCAGTCTTTGAAATCCTCCACAGCTTCCTGAGCCTGCAATTGGGCCCTAGTCTCCACTCTCTTCCCCTTCCAAATATTGTCTTTACCTTTACCTCGACTTCTTTCCAGACCCATAATGCCCCTTAGTTTCCCCAGACCACCTTGAGGCGGGGCCATCTTACACTGCATAGACTTTCTCCTCAATAAAACACTTGATTCTCCTTCTTCCCATAGCTCACACTCTAAACTTAGCAGTCTGTCTCTATTTCTCTTTTGAGCATAGGTAGTTGCTTCTACAACCTTCGTCGGATAAATAACCATAATTCCCATGAATGCATTAACAGTTCCATCCTGAGCAATGATGCCCCATATCCAGCCACCTTCTGTCCTCGTACTGCACATGAGATACATTTTTAATGCCTTCATCATAACTAGTTCATCATTTTGTGTGGAGTCTAAACAACCTTTCCTCTCATGACCTCCTTCGTACCCTATCTTAATGGTTTGAGGATAATCCCGGATTACCATGATCTGAGGCCATCTGCAAAACACGTGTTAAAGGAGGCGACGCATGGGAGGACCTTGCTACCTCCTGTCCCTACCACATTCCTCTCTCATACTTCCCATCATCTGCCCTCTGTTACCCACATCATGAGTAGCTAGTTGACCGCATCTGGGGATCCACTGCTCCCCCTCGAATTCTTCTAGTCATCCCCTTCGACTAGCCCTTACGTCAATGACACCGAAGTTAGCCATTAAATCTGCAACCTGATTTTCTTCTCACCTAACATGGTGAAAGGATAGCACCGGATACATCACTACCATGGATCGAAGGTCATCCAACCTACCAGCAAGGTGCCAGCTGGAGGCCACCTTCTCCATTGATTTGCCATTAACCATCTGTTGAGCCATTTGGATGAGGATCCTGGAGTCGCCTTCTACTATCACCAGTAGCCACCCATTCCTAATGATAATTTGAATGCCCTAGATCATCCCTTCCAGATCTGCTAAGTATTGGTGTTTGTTCCTAAAGAACCATAAAATACCTGAATAATTTATCCATTACAGTTCCTATAGACCCCTCCATATCCCGCATCCCCTGGATTACCTCTAGCCGCTCCATCAAAATTTACCTTAAACGCCAGACTCAGTGGGGAGGACCATGACATCAGACTCTCCACTCTATAGGCTATGGTTTTTTGGAGTATCTCACTAATGAATCCCCTATCTAAACCCCATGCCTCCACTATTCTCTTTTTCAGCCCTGCGAATTCCTTATCCTCATCACTCCATTGCATACTGCGCACTGTCTCCATCAAATTGGTTGTTATGGTTTTCCAGGATTCCTCATGAGAGTGTTGTTTTCCCCTAGAAATTATATTGTTTTGCTCCTTGCAGATTACCCATATCACCGTTCCTGGAAAGGATTTCCTAATAAAACTCAAGATATTGCTTTTGAAAGCCTTGGGGTTCTAGTTTCTTAAGGTTTGATCTGGGTTCCCTCTACATCTATTACTTTTCCTAAATTTTTGTGCTCCTTTGTCCCAAAGGACATAGCTGAAAGGACATGCATCAAGAAGATGGCCCATGCTCTCCTCCTGGTTAGCACACATGACACACCAAGATGGCCCCTGAATCCCTCTACGCCTCAAGTTTTACCCTGTTAGTATTCTGCCTCTAACCACAAGCCAGCAGAAGATGGCCACCTTCGGCCAGGGATTGGAGGCCCATACTTTCCCCCAAATCTCATCTTCCTTTGATTTCCCCCTTATTTTAATGTTATATGCCTCTTTTATGCTAAATGTTCCCTTCTGAGAATACCCCCATCTGAGTCTGTCAACCCCATTCTTGATCCAAATGCATCATTCTTGTAATTCCTCCCTAAAGGCTCTAATGTATTTTGCCAAAATTTGATCATGTTGGATGATCGACATCATCCACTTTCACCTACCATCCCGAGGATTTCCTTCCCAGTACTGATGAACCTTTTCTTTGCCTTCTTCCAAACATCTAATCCTGATATGCTGCCATTTTGGGTTAGCCCCTAGCTTTGGGATTTGGTTCTAGGAGTCCTCCCAAAAGTTGGCAAGGTTTCCAGCTTGAATTTCCCAGAAACTGTGCTCCTGGATCAATCTTTGACCTTCCCTTGCCTTCTGCCAAATGTGGGATCCCTGGGGATCCCCAATGAAATGAACTAGCTAAGAGATTGGCCATCCCCTCACATATTTAATATGCCATATCTTGGCCCAAGGATCCTCCTTATAATTGCACCATCGCCACCATATATTGGCACCTTGCACCTCCCCCACCACTTCGGGGTCTTTGAGGCCAAGGGCCCCTTTCTCCTTAGGCATGCTTACCTTCTCCCAGCTAAATAGGGAAAATTTTGCTTTACTCTCTCTCCTGGCCCATAGAAATTTCATTGGATGCTTCTGATTTCCTTTAAAACTTACTTTGGAGAAAAAAGGACTGACAATAGATACATTGGCATGGCTTGGAGGAATAATTTGACCATCACTAACCTCCTAGGAAGGTTTAGTGGCTTGAGAACCCAAATCGCCAATCTAGCCTTTACCCTGTCTAGCAGATCCTGTCAAGAAGCCTACCGAGTGATGCCTTGACCCAAAGGAACCCCTAGATATTTAGTTAGCAACATCCCTTTCTGAAATCTGAAAATTCTCCCAATGTTTCTCTGGGTTATGAGAGGAGTGTTGAAGAAAAAAATATGGGACTTCTCTGGATTAACTTCAAGTCCCGACGTCTTGGAAAAGGTCACTAGGCTAGTTTTGTAGGCTCTCGCCTCTTGGACTGAAGGGTGCCCCATCAACATCATGTCATCCACAAATTGTTGGTGAGTTTGTTTATCCATATCCTCATAAAATGATAGACCTCTGATCCTCCCCTATCCTGCCTAAGCTTTGATGAGTTTGCTTAGCCCTTCAACAGTTGGAATGAAGAGAAATGGGGAAAGGGGGTCTCCTTGACTAATCCCCTTGGAAGGGAAAAAAATCCTTGTCGGGGAGCCATTCATGAGGATTGAGAAGAAAGGAGAGGATACCAAACCCATGACCCACTCCACCCATTCCTGACAGAATCCAAAATCCTGAAGCATCCTCTCCAAATACTCCCAACTGAGCTTGTCATAATCTTTGGCTATATCTAGTTTGATAAGAATGCCTAGGCTTCCAGTGCATTTTAGCGAGTGAATAGCTTCCTGTACCATGATAATACCATCTAGGATTTTCCATCCCTCCACAAATCTTGATTGCTTCGGGATAATGAGCCCCGGGAGTAGGGGTTTAAGTCTGTTTTCTATGACCTTAGCAATTATCTTGTAAATCACATTACAGAGAGCTATGGGTCTAAACTTGCTTGGAACGCCTGCCCCCTCACTCTTTGGAATTAGAGAGAGAAAATTTACATTGAAAGCTTTGAGCACTCCTCTACTTGTCCTTGATTCCTCTACTATGGCCCAGACCTCCTCGTTGATCATGTACCAGAATAAATGAAAGAAGTTGGATGTGAACCCATCAGGTCCTGGAGCTTTCCCTTGATCCATCTACTGCATTACCTCCTCTACCTCCTACATGGTGATAGG
The DNA here is from genome assembly GCA_001517045.1 of Pseudotsuga menziesii. Taxonomy (NCBI): domain Eukaryota; kingdom Viridiplantae; phylum Streptophyta; class Pinopsida; order Pinales; family Pinaceae; genus Pseudotsuga; species Pseudotsuga menziesii. The sequence goes on from LPNX010999089.1 coordinate 9,494, forward strand.
CTTGGTAAGGTTCTCATTGTCCTCCCTCGATACTGCTCTAGGGATCAAAGATGTGATCCTGTCAATATCTTGGCCCCTCTCATTGTTGTCTTCTGTTATGATTTCCTTGAAATGGTTGACTAGCTCCTCCTCAAATTCTTCCCTAGTTCCCACTTGAGTCCCATTGGGATTTTTGAGATTGTAAATCTTTGACCCCATCCGATTGCTAACCGTAGAGCTGTGGAAGAATTTGGTATTTTTGTCTCCCTCCCTGGGCCATTCGACACGTGAGTTCTATTTCTAGAAGATTTCCTCCTGTATCTTTGTCTTCCAGCTAGGCACAAAGGTCTTTCTCCTTTTCTTTCAACTCCAGGTCCCACTGAGAGTCTATCCATTTTTGCTGGATGGTAGTCATTTCTTGAACAATCCTTTTTTTGTCCTCATGCGAAAGTCTTCCTTGTTCCATGTACGGATCTTGGCCTTTAGTGCCTTAAGCTTCTGTTGGAAGTTGTACATCCTTATCCCCCCTAGGTTATCCATCTCCTGCCACCATTGTTCTACTAGACCTTTGAAGTCCTTGTGTTCTAGCCAGAAATGTTCAAAGTGAAAAGGTTTAGGTAGCCGAGCCGCCGCCCCATCCCATCTTAGGCACACGGGCCAGTGGTCAGAGCTAGCCACTGGGATCACATTCGCCCTAATCTCCCCTGCACCCCTCACCATATTATATGTTACCAAGAATCGATCTAATATCATGGCAACCAAGTGGTCTCCACCTCTCCTATTGTTCCAAGTAAACCACCCAACCCTAGTTTCTAATTTCACGAGGGTGCTTAGGGCAAGGGCTTCTCTAAATTCCTCCTAATATTTGTCCAGCATCCTTCTTCCCTGATTTTTTTTCCTAGAGAGAGGTTATTAGATTAAAGTCCCCACCTATAATCTAGTTTCCTTCCTTGGCCATTGCATAGAGCCAGCATAGGTGATGAACAAACACCTGCTTTTGTGGGAAGGCACTCGGCCTGTATATATTCACAATCATCCCTCTAATATATGTACCTAAGATTTGGAATTCTACTAATAGGGAGAAATGACCAAATTTCCACTCTAGTAGATCCACCTCTCTGGGTTTCCATAAGATAGCCATCCCCCCTTTCATACCATCTGCGTATAATTCCATAACCTTACTACCTTTTCGTATCTTTTGCCCGATCTTCTGCATTGTCTCAAAACTACACTTGGTTTCTTGCAAAAAGAGAATGTCTAGTTTTTCCTACTTAATCTTCCTAGCTAGGGTTATAATCTTCCTTGGGTGATTACACCCACTAATATTCTAGGTAACTATCTTCATAGGGTAACTTTACTTACTTCAAAGAAGGCTGCCTTGATCATGGGATACTGGCCTGATTCGATTAGCTTGACTCCAATTTCTGCTATCCTCTGCTTGTTCATTTTTCGACCTCTCTTCTGATCCTCTTTTGGCATATTCCTCTTGCTTCCCTTCTGCCCCTCCACACTTATCCCCAGATCCTTGTGAGCTTTAGATCAAATAATTTCCTATTGTAAAAGTTTGATTTGCTCTCGGGGTACATAGCCCGAGCCTGCTTTCCTACATCATGCTTCTAGGGCATCCAGATCCAGATCACTGAGATCCATATCCTTGGCTTCATCTTCTTCCATGGTGACTGGCCTGTTGCCACTGTTACTCGCTTCAGATGCCTCCTTCATCTCGGTCTCCTGGGATTTGGATGAATCTCCTTCTTTGTGCAATTTCTCCTCTACCACTTCCTCCAAGACCTGGAAAGGGTTTGAAGGGCTCGCAGGTTTTCTAGATCCTTCCTTACGTTCCCTCTTCCTTCCATTACTCTGGTCCCTCCTCCTATTTTTGACTTGTATGAACCCTTCATTTGCTGGTGTCTCCTCTTGATCCTGTGCTTTCTTCTCCTAACTCCCTTTGGGGTAGATCCTACCAAAATGGCCATAATCATGGCAGATCCTGCACCGGAAGTGTAACTGCTCATAGTCAATTTTTTGGATCCATTCCTCATCATCCCAATTTAGGATGATTGCTTCAGGGAGGTCCTTTGAGAGATCTATATACACATAGATTCGAGCAAATGTTGTATGCCTATGGAGCCTGGTTTGCTCGGTCGACTTTCAAAAATTCCCCAATTGAATTCCCAATATCACGTAGGACTTCCATATCCCAGTATTCCCCAGGAAGACCCACCAAGCGAATCCACATCGAGGCTACTATCATTTCTTCTAATTCAGGATTGAATCGCTCCTTCCATGGCTGGATGTAAAGCCTAGTTGAGAAGAAAAAATACAACCCTCCTTCCAAGATCTTATAACGACCTTCCTGATTGAAGAAGATGATGGTGAAAAAACCCTTCGCTCCCAATTGTAGGTCATAATGACCCTTTGGGCTCCATGTGCTCTAAATCCAATGAACCAGATATTTCTCCCTGGGTCAGATCCCCACAAATTTCCCAATTAAAGTCTTCTCCTTCCACATCTCTATTTTCCCTCAGATCAATTTTGAGCGGATCTGGATTGCCAGGATCTATTGAGCCCTCAGGAGGCATCCTGCCATGCCCAATATCCTCCCTTCTCCTGTCCCCTCTTTTCCCCCACTATTTCCCATCAACCCTCGGCTCTGCGTTGTGGTCTTTGCCATGCCTGAATGGGGGGGTTCGCAACCCCCACCCTGCTTGGGCCAAGCACAGAACTATCTGACCCTTCGCTTCACCCCGCTTCGTCAAAAAATCCTCTCCTGATCTCTCCTTCGTAGAAATCTCATCATTCTTCCTCCAATTACCACCTAACAAAGGTTATTGTTACTGTAAATTGATGTTTTATTTTAATTATGTTTAAAAATGTAATTAATTATTCAGATAGTGGGTTTTAGAACGTAAATTGATTATTACGGTTAGTAAATAGATAAAATAACACGAGGTGAAAAATATCTCTCGAATTCTTACTGTTTTCCTGGATTGAAATATATTAACAGGTTTTTAATTCCTTTTTAGTTTATATTAACCCAAATACTTTATTTATTGTTCCTTGTGAATAATGTAGTAAATTTTATATAGTCATCTATTCGATGCTTATGGTTATATAAATAAAGTATGTAAACTTTAATTTGTTTATGAGTGAAATGAAATAACCCCTCTGTTATTAGAAGAGGTGATAATATTATTTGTATTTTACAGTTCCTTCAAATAGGTTTCATTTATAAGCCCTAATTTCTCTTAGTTTTAAAATACATAGTTAGTATTTGATTTTAATGTTATCCTAGTTTCTTTTACTTAGATGAAAATATTACAGTAAATTCCTAGCCTTATTTACTGTTTCTTCAAGTTAATATTGGTTATTTAATTTATGTTTTTATAATGACTGCTAATTATAATATTAATAGACTTATAATAAATAGTCTATCTACTATGTAAACAATTACATAGACTAAGTAAACATATACTTTTAGATCTTTCCTAAAATAGATCTCTTTATGTTATTCAAAGTACTCTATCTAAATAAAAACATCTAAAATAAAAAAGAATAACATACATATGAACAACTCTTATGAAACATGTAGAAGGTAATAAAACACATGGCATGCATACTTCATTCGATTCTTTATATGAAGTTAATCTAAGCTACTGTACTGGAGTACTACCTTTAAATAGGTGTGGAAAAATACAGTTAGGTATTTTTTTATCTATCAGTAAAAACTGGAAATTATTCTAATCATTTACCCTAAACTATCTAATCCAGCATTTAACTATCTTTTCACAGTAAAAGTATTTCTTTTAACTAACCCTAGTAGCAACAAAAACATAACATATCATTGCTTGAACTCAAACCTTCCAGATAACAATAAACAATTAGAAAGCTAGACAAATCAAGTAGAACCTGGAAATGTAGATGAGGTGACAATAGCTTAAGGAACCTGTTCCTCCCAACCAAATCCTGGAGAAAAGTTGAACTGCAAATCTCAGGACCCCCGAGCTTGTCTCCTGGTCCACCTGGTAGAAGTACTGGGTGAGAGATGTAGTTTAATAATCCTCTTCAACTCTACTGAGTGTTCAACAGTCAATTATTTCTCCATGCAGTAGTATGAAATCAACTTAGAATAGCTGCACTAGTTTAGGTTTTCAGCACTTTCCACTCAAAACATACTTCAGCTAGTCCCCTCCATTGAATTTTCTTGTGCACTTCATTCACTCAGAATGTTCACAAGTCAAGAATGAGCAGCCTTAGCTATCTTCAATGGGAAGTTTTGTTAGCATGCCTAGGTATTTTGGGTCAGTTTTCACTTAATGAGCCACCTGCTCTTGTTCCACTTTCTTGGGGAACATGACCACAAAAATAAGGAAGTTGCCTCCTGCAATAGCTAGAAGTAGTTTGAGGATGCTACCAAGTGTCAATATGCTGTCAACCTAGCCTTCTCCATCAAGTGACCAGTAAAACACTCATTTAACAGCTTCCTTAAGTTGTTGTCTCATATTTCATTTATTTATTAATAAAATATTTAGCAATTACATTCAATTGTCCTTGACCCCACTTAGTCATTAATTACAAAATTTATAATAAAATATAACATAATGTTTCTTAAAACATAAAATGTTTTGTAAATTGGGGCATGTGACATACACACCCCCTTAAATTATAACATCATCCTCGATGTTATTTATTCTTCGTCCTTATAATTTCCCTAGAACATAATTGGATATGCATCCTGCATATGACTCTCCAATTCCCAGGTGGATTCTTCTGGACTAAGATGCTTCCATTGCACTTTCACCTGAAAAATGGTGCGATTTCGAAGCAAGATCTCTCTCCTTTTCAGGATACAATCTGGTTCCACCAGAAAATATCCTTCGAGTTCCACCTACACATCATTCCAGTTTATAACATGAGTAGCATCATGTACATATTTTTTTAACACAGAAATATGAAAAACATTANCAACTGTCCTATTATGGACAATATCTCAAAAGGTCCACAATATTGGGGTGCTAACTTAGCACAACTTCCTAATCTCAGAGAACTGTTTTTAGGCCTTACCTTAATAAATACATGTTCACCAACCTGGAAATATTTTTGGGTTCGCTTAAGATCTGCTTGACTTTTCTGTAGGTCTTGCACAACTTCCAAGTTACCTTGCACCCATATTACAATTAAATCCATCTCTTTTAATAGTTCAGGTCCTAATACTAACCTGTCAACTGGATTACTGCATGATATGGGGGTATTGCACTTCCTTCTAGACAAAATTTCAAATGGACTATATCTTGCTAAAGATTGGTAGTGGTTGTTGTAAGCAAACTCTACCAAGTGTAAGTAATCTTCCCATTTACCTAGTTGTTCCTTAACATACATTCTGAGCATATCTTCCAATACCCGATTCACTCTTTCAGTATGTCCATCCGTCTAAGGATGAAAAGAGGTATTGAAATTTAAAGTAATATTCAATCCTTTAAACAAAGACTTCCAGAAATTGCTCGTAAACTTAGGGTCTTTGTCTAAAATTATTACTTTCGGTATCCCATGTAAACGAAAATTTTGTTTCAGGAATATATCAACAATATTAGAAGCCTTGTAAGTAGTTTTTATAGGTATAAAATGAGCTGATTTACTAAGTTTATTAATGACTACCATTATCGAGTCATTCAAATTTTGATTTCTAGATAGTCCTGTAATAAAATCAAGGTTGATTATTTCCCACTTCCAGCTAGGGATAGGTAATGGCTGAAGTAACCCGGCTAGATGCTGGTGTTTAGTCTTAACTTGCTGACATTCAAAGCACTTGGCAATGTATTCTGTTAGTTCATTATTCATGTTTGGCCAAAAATAATCCTTCCTTAACATGGTTATAGTTTTCTGATAACCAGGATGTCCTAAGTAGGTTTTAAATCAATAACTTAATATTAGGTACATTAGTAATAATCCTTTTTCATTTAGACTATATCGTATACTTAAACTTTCAATTAAATTTTCTGTTACTTTTTCTTGTAATTTCTGATAATTTTCATCCAACCTCACTCCTTCCTCTAGCTGTTCTTCTAAATCTATTTTATAGGCGCTGATTGTTGCTACAAAATTTAGTTTTGAATTTTTGCTTAGAGCATCAACAACCTTATTTTCTTTTCCCTTAATATGTTGAATTTCAAAATCGTACTCGGTAAGGAATGCTAGACACCTATCTTGCCTTGCATTTAAGTTAGGTTGATCGAATAAATATTTTAGCCCTTTATTATCTATCATTAATATAAATTTTCTTTCGATTAAGTGATGGCACCACATCTTCAAGGCATGTATGAAAATAGCCAACTCTAATTCATAGGTTGCATATATTTTCTCATGAATCTTAAGCTTCCTAGACTCATATGCAATGACATGTCCTTCCTGAGTTAAAACTCCACCTAGACCGTCGTTGCATGTGTCAGTACATACTATAAAGTCTTTATTTGGATCAACAATTCTTAATATTGGTGCAGTAGTTAATAATGTTTTTAACTTTTTAAAACTATCTTCACACTTTTGACTCCACTCGAATTTCTTCCCTTTCTTCTGTAAACAAGTTATGGGATTTGCAATTCTTGAAAACCCTTTGATGAATCTTCAATAATAGCTAATAATCCCCATGAATGATCATACATCAGTTGCATATTTTGGGACTGGACATTCTTCGATTGCTCTTATATTTTCTAGATCAACAGAGATCCCTTCTTTAGTCACTACATGACCCAAGTACTATATTTCATCCTTAAAGAAATCACATTTACTAAATTTTGCATAAAGTTGATGTTCTTGTAATTCTTGTAAAACAATTTTTAAGTGCTCCTCATGTTCTTCTTTAGACTTAGAATAAATTAGAATGTTGTCAATGAATACAACTACAAATTTGTCAAGGTACTTATGCATTACATTATTGATTAGACACATGAAGAAAACTGAGGAATTAGTAAGCTTGAATGACATAACAACAAATTCATAGTGACCATATCTAGTACTTAAAGATGTTTTAAAGATGTCTTCATCTTTGATTCGGACCTGGTGATAACTAGATCATAAATCAATCTTAAAAAATACAGCCACTCCACGTAGCTGATCAAATAGATCATCTATGTGGGGAAACGGATATCTATTTTTAATAGTCATTTTATTAAGTTGACGGTAATATATACAAAAACGTAGAGTTTCATCCTTCTTTTTAACGAAAATAACAGGTGCTCCCCAAGGAGACACACTGGGTCTGATATAATTCTTATCAATAAGTTATTTTAACTGTGATTTTAATTCATTTAATTACAATATATTCATCCGATAAGGGGCTTTTGAGTTGGGCACTGCACCAGGTACCAACTCAATAGTGAATTCTAACTCCCTCTTCGGAGGCAGTCCTGGAATTTCTTCCAGAAATACATCTGAATACCCCCTTAGGATTGGAATGTCTTCGAGTTTTAGTTTATCTTCTTTATTAGTGTTTTCTTCATTAATTATAGTTATAGAAAAGGTGTTACAACCCTTCCTAACAAATCTCTTTAATTGGAAAGGAGAGATCTGTCTGATAGTTGTTTTCCTAGGGATTCCTCTTACATTTACTATTTCTCCATCATTATTTACATAAGTAAAAGTTTTATCGAAACAATTCAAAACTACCCTATGTTGTTCTAACCAGTCCATACCAATTAACATATCATAAGAACCTAAAGGTAATACATTAAGCTTCACAGAGTTTTCAAACTGATCCATGTTTACAGTACAATCCTTTACAAAACTAATCAGTTTTCTTTTTGTGCCAGTAGCTAGTTGAACTAACCACGACTTTGGAAATTTTTCTACTGATAACTTGCATTTTCCTACTAAATCAGGATAAATATAACTTAAACTAGCTCTTGGTTCAATTAAAATAGATATAGGTGTTTGATTGAGCTTACCTTCCACTTCCACCATGGAAGTTTGATAATATGCCTGCTTGTTTTCTAGTGCTGCGTTAATCCTGGGCATTGTCCTTACTAGATCACCAACTATCATCTCCTCCTACACTGTATGTATGTTGCTGACAGTCTTCTTTCGGTTGGGGAAAAATGATGCATAATGAGGACCACTACATTCCCAACATTTTACTGGTTCTTTTCGTTCATTATTCTTGGTGTAATTATTGTGATTATTAAGAGGTTCTTTATTTCTAGGGCCATTTGGATTTAACTGTGAATTACCTTTATTCCCTTGGAAATTTTTATTAGGGAAATTTCATGTGTTATTATTCCTAAAACTACGGTTAGGTGTTGTAGCAGTAATGCATCCTTAGTACATATTTTTTACCTTAGGATAACTTTATTTTCCTTCATGCAATGATATACTATTGTTTAAGACTTAGGAGAGCTGATTCAACATTATAACTAGTTATTTTGGCCTATTCACACCTACAACAACACCCTAGTTGGTCAACACAACACATGTGCACCTCAGTTAATGTATTGGGGTGCTACCTCCTTGATTTTTGGGGCCCTGATTTGACTAAGTGCACTAGGGGGTGAATCTGTCCTATTTTAGCTCTCCCAAGAGCATTTATTGCCACCTAGAGCACCCCACTCACCTCTATCTTCTCACTCATGCTTTCCTAGGACCCATTCATGACCCAACACACTTCACATGAAGTTTCTTGACTATATGTCTTAGTTAGAGCTCCTTTGGTCCACTTAGGGGGGTTGGGGGTCAATTTTCACCATGACACTTATACTTTCCCAATTGGCTGCCAGAGCCACTCGAATTTCCTGCAATGTATTATAAATGTGTAACATAGCATCTAAATGATGTATGATTGTAAGGAACATAAAATAATAATTAAATAACTAATAATAAACATAATTAACTAGAATATTGAAAGGACATGACCCTTCAAGTCACAATTCCCAAGCCTTATTTAATAGGCAGGTCATCAACCATTGTAATCATCTATTATATTTTATCTATAC
>LPNX010999089.1:18616-33471 GCA_001517045.1 Pseudotsuga menziesii
ACCTCTCCTCGCATCGCGCCATCCTTCTTCCCTTCGGCATCCATCCTTATTCCACTCGCAGCCCCCTACACGTCCTTCATCATCCAACTCCCCATCCTTCTGCTCCATGTTCTCTCTGTCGCCCTTCACCACTGCACTCCCTAGCCTACAAATAATCCTCGCCTCCCTATCTTTTGCATGTCCACCTCATCCGCGCAGTCTTCCAACTCCACCTCCTTCCTCCCCACTCTTCCCTCCACACCACCACCTTGCCCACTCTTCCCTCCACTTGCTCACACACCACTCCACCTCTGCCTGCTCACTCGCCACTCCACATCAATCCATCTGTGTGCCCCATCGCTGCACCCACCTTCTTCCCTCTCTTCCTACCCATTCACCACCCGTGCCCACCTCTCCATGCTCTTTTGCTTCCCATGTTCACCTCTGTCCTCCATCCTTCCATGCATGCTCCTCCCCAGTGCATCCACTCCTCCATTCCTCTTCATTCCCCCTTCCTCCAGGCCGCGAACTCCAACACCTTACCACCTGTCCATACCTCCACTTCCCTATTCCTTGCTTCTCCACTCCCAATAGACCTTCCTCTACCCACCTGCGCGTCATTCCAAAAATACGATGTCATTCCAAATCCTCCCATTAACATTTCTTCCCACGCTTCACATAACCACTGGTTAAACATTTTTTTTAAATAATAAAGTTTTAATATTAATAAAATTTATTAATATTATTATTAATTAAAACTATATTAATAATTATTATTATAAAAAAAAATAAAAAATAAAAACAATAATTATTATTTTATAATATAATAATTATTTTTGGAAAAAAAATATAATACTTATTAAAAAAAAGGGTTATTTAACCTTATCAAAGAAGACTCCCTCATCAAAAAAATAAGTCAAAGAAGTCAAGTCAACAAGACCATCTGTCATCGGAGAAAAATCCAAAAGGAAGATCAGCAATCGACGAAGAATCAAAACATCAAAGGAAGACTCGTCAAGAAATCGATAGCCATCTATCATTAAAGAAGTCAAAGACCATGTAATTTGGTTTGAAACTACAAATAGAGAAATTAGAAGCCAAGCTAAAGCGTTATCAGAGAGACAATGAAGAGTTACGAGACATAAATACGAAATTGGAAATGTTGATTAAATTACATAAGATGCAAAAAGAGTGCAAGGAACAAAAAATTTTCGACCAAAACAATCATATAGAAAAATTGTCGGCCCAAATTAAGAAATTAAAAGATGAAAAATGATTTCGATCAAAAACTAAAAAGTCAAGATATAAAGAAAGAAATAAGTGATTACGAAGTAGAAATAATATGCATGAACAAAATAGTTAATGACAAGGATGAAGAACTGACACACATACGACAGAGATTAACATATCAAGAATTAGTGGTCGACCAGTATTGACAACAGATAAAAGTTATTTAACAACAAAATAGTGACTCTAAAAAAGTGCAAAAGCTAGAGATCACAAAGAGTAATAAAACAACATCTCACAATTCTGAAGAAATTTTCAGATTAAGAAATCATAACAAAACAATGATTACAAAAATAAAAAAAATTGAAAAACAGTAGCAAGAGAGAACACTCTGGTGAAGACCTCGAAGAAAAAATGCTGGAAAAGCAAGAAGAAAACCAGTGTCTAAATAATTGTAATTGGGAACTACAGAATCGGATCAAGGAGTTAGAAATTGAAAAACAATCGCAAGAGGAAAGAATCGAAAAGATTCAGAATCATGAACAATCTACTGGAGAACCAATAAGCACAATCCAGGAAAATACATCCAAAAATCAAATCGAGGAAGTGAAGACAGTCCTCACCGCAGTCCAAAAGAAAGAAGAACAAACAACATTTACACCTTACAGACATCCTAATTATAATCGTCATTTTGACCAATGATAGGGTCAAAATGAATATTCACAAAATACTTATGTGGACATGCGAAAATATCGACATACCAAGAAACAATTGAGACGAATTTTCCCACAAAAAGATCTCAGAGCTCCGATAAAAATAGATCTGGGATGGGCCACAACAGATATGATGCAACAATTCTCCTAGGGAATCCGTAATTCGTATCGGTTCATCTCCTCAAATGTCGCAATACAAAAGGGAAATAATTCCAAGACGACAGATTAAAATAAATCACACATTAATGTCCAATACATTTTTGAGGACAAAGATTCACTTAAGGGGAAGGCAATGTAACAAACATAAAAAATAATAATTAAATAACTAATAATAAACATAATTAACTATAATATTGAAAGGACATGACCCTTCAAGTCACAATTCCCAAGCCTTATTTAATAGGCAGGTCATCAACCATTGTAATCATCTATTATCTTTTATATATACAACCATTAATATACATTTTCCCTATGGCTTATCTGATATTCCATATATTTTGGTGATTATTGTGTGAGTAAAATAATTGTTCGCTTCAATGATAATAATATGATCAGAAATTAGCACCATTCATATGTGCTATTCCTTGTATTTTCTATCTCTTTGATTGTTTCTCTTGCATATTTTGTCAAACACTTCATGTGTGAAGTCTGTTCTAGCTCCTAGATCTGATTAAGAAGTAAATTCTTACATGGTATCATATCTGGTTGGGTCTGCAAACAAATCTTGTGAGGTTTGAGTTGTTGTTTAGGGCATATTTCCAGAAAACTTGAGTGTTTACTTGCAGTTTTAACAACATTTTTGTCACAGGTTGTGCAGGCAGGATGAGCAAACTCAATCTCTTCTTACTCCATTCAATTATTTTGAGTGGAAGGCTGAGATGGTCATCCAGTTGAGGTCTTAGGGCCTCTACCGGGTCACCATGGGAACTGAAACCGAGCAAATTCTGCTGTGGAGAAATCTAAGTATTTTAATAGGCTTGATGAGGCCTTCGACATGCTCTGTGTTGACACTTCAAGAGAACTTCTCTTTCACATAGAAAGTCTTAGCACACTGAATGAAGTTTGGGTCAAATTTGAGTTACTATTCGGGAAGACAGATGAAATGAGAGGCCATCATCTTGAGAACGAGCTAATCTTACTAATCCCAACTCACTACGAGACCATTGAAGATTTCTTCACCAAGTTTAAAGCGCTGGTACTTCAGCTAAATCAATGTGGAATAGAGAAGAAATATTATCATATTATCTTGTTCATCCTTTCTAAGTTGGGGTCGGAGTATTCTGTATATGTTTTGAAATTTCACTCTAACAAACTGACAACCAGAAATTGGAAGATGCATGCGCTGGAAGATTTCATGGAGTCTTTGACTCAGGATCATGACATCTCATACAAATGGGTCCAATCATAAAATCCACAGATCAATCTCTTTCTACTGGTATATCAAATCAATCCCATAGCAAGAATAAATATTTGAAGAAAGGGGAGAAAGAGAAGAAGGAATCAAGTTCATAAAGCTCTAGTTCTACTAATGGGAGCTCAAAATCCAGGAGGAGAAACAAGAGAGAAATACCCACATGTGATTATTTTAGAGGTTCACATATTGAGAGAGCTTGATTCAGAAATAAAACGGACATCATGACCAAGCTCCTTGAGGAGAACCACATTGCTCTTCCAGAATTTGCAAAAAGATGGGAGTGCAAGCAAGGAAATGGTAAGGCTGAGCATGCATTGGGTGCATGGGTAAAACCCAATTCTGATTTATCTAGTTCTGATAGATATATTTTTTATTCACATTCTGATATGTTAGTACCTAAAACATCAATCCCTTCCTTGAAAAAATTCCCAGTCAGTTCATCAAAGCTTCCTCCCAAAACTAGTCATTTTTCACTAGCTTTTGATTTGCCTTCTGAAAGCTCTTCCCAAATCCATTCAGATCCTTTTATTTCTGATTTTTAAGATGATATACAGGATTATATACAGCCTATTATAGTCATTGACTCATTTCCCCAACCATTTCATGACCAAAATACCCATAACCCTCAAGTTCACTAGTTGGAAATTCAGAGAATTGTCTAGTTTCTAATGCTATGTCTCTTGTATATGTTGTTGTTATGTATTGTATGTATTTAATTGGTTAGAAAGAAATATAATTGGCCTTCATGGGACTTCTGTTCCATATGTCTATACTTTCCTTCACCATCCATGGTTCGAATCTCAAGTCTCCAGACCTTCTAGGTTCACTCAATTGTAATTGTGATCTAGTTGCTCACTCTTCCCTTCCTATGGATCCATTCGCTCATGGAGACACCATACATATGATATTTTTGGCTGTGTATGACATATATTCTGATATTTTAGAGCCTCATGAGATATTTTACAGAGTTGTGAAGGTGCTTCATCAAATTGGGAGAAATATTCATGGCTTTATTCAGGATACGACAACTACACATAATGTAGATTTTGTTGAATCTTTTGATGTTATTTGGGAAAGAGTTTTCATATATATTTTCCATGGTTGATTATGTTGTTAGATAAGAGTATGCTTGCATAAAAATAAATTCTTATGAAGCCCCTCCATCGTCAAGTCGTCAAGTGATTAGCATCAAAGGGCCTCTCCACATGATTTTTGTTTACAACACTTTGATGCATTGATGCATGATCTTGGCATCCATAACCTCTTCACCAAGTCCATCACCATGAAGTTGTTCTTTCAGCTCATTCAAGTGAAGAAGAGGAAATTATGAAGACATTTTGATCTTTATCATATCCATTTTTTAGGGGAGGTTTTTTTCATGAGGTTTTCCTCCTTACCTCGGTTACATGGATCAATAAAAATTATGTTTTAAAAGGTCACTTGTGCCTTAGTTTCCAAGGCCTTAATAAATATTTTTTATTAAATTATACTAAGCATAGATTAAGGGTGGTGTTGGAGCAGTAATACATCCTTAGTACATAGTTTTTACCTTAGGATAGCTTTATTTACCTTCATGCAATGATATCCTATGGTTTAAGACTTAGGAGAGCTGATTCAACATTATAACTGGTTATGTTCACCTGTTCACACCTACAACATCACCCTAGTTGGTCAACCCAACACATTTTCACCTCATTTAATTTCTTGGGGCACCACCTCCTTGATTTGTGGGGCCCTGGTTTGACTAAGCGCACTACGAGGTGAATCTGGCCCGTTTTAGCTCTCCCAGGAGCATTTATTACCACCTAGAGCACCCCACTCACCTCTAACTTCTCACCCACGCTTTCTTAGGACCCATTAACGGCCAAAAACACTTCACATGAGGTTTCATGACTATTTGGGCTTAGTTGGAGCTCCTTTGGTCCACTTAGGGGGGTTGGGGGTCAATTTTCACCATGACACTTGTACTTTCCTCCAATGTATTATAAATGTGTAACATAGCATCTAAATGATGTATGATAATAATATGATCAGAAATTAACACCATTCATATGTGCTATTCCATGTATTTTTTGTCTCTTTGATTGTTTCTCTTGCATATTTTGTCAAACACTTCATGTGTGAGGTATGCTCTAGCTCCTAGATCTGATTAAGAAGTAAATTCGTACATTAGGTATGAAACCTTTCTTCTTTTGTTCAAAATTATTAGATCTTTTAGCCTTCCAGTTTGACATACTTTCCCTTTTGCGATTATGCTCATAGCAAAAATTCACCTTTCACATAGCCTCCTCCAAAGGATTTGGATTATCATATTCAGTTATATATTTTATATGGAAAGGTAAATATCTTAGAAACTGATATATCTTAGGATTCTCATCCACAATGTAATGCACATATTGAAGTAGACTTAAAAATTTACTGTTTAGTTCTTTCATGTTCATTATTCCCAGATTTAGTTCATAAAGTTCCTTAGTTCGCTCTTCATAATACTATTCTGACAAGAACTTGTTTTTAAAATATTTCTTAAATGTACCCCAGTTAATGTTCTTTCCCCTAATACATTTTACTCATTTTAGGTCCCGCCACCAAATATTTGCCTTCCCAGTTAGGTTGTAAATGGCCATTCTCACTTTAGCTTATTAGAGTAATTGTAAATTTGAAAATATTTCTTCATCCCAGAAAACCATGATTCATCCTCTTCTCCCTTCTCAGTTTCACCATTGAAAGTTGGTGGTTTTATTTTCTTAAATTCTCCTGAAATTTCTTCATAAGGCTTAAATTTTCTTTTTCTTGAATGATGATTATCTTCGCTACTATCGATAGTATACTGATAATTCCTCTTATGTGGATCACCATAAATCTCAGAGGATGGGCTACTTTCTATTTTAAACTATTTAGACTTTTTTGTTTTGTTTTGGTAGGACATATCTTCAGATTTCGTTTGTTTATCTTTTTCTTCATTTTGAAAATTTTCCATTAAGATCTGATTCAGCTCGTCCTGAGCTCTCAGAATTCTTTCATTTTCCTTTTTGACTATTTCCATCTCTGTTCTTAATTCCTTAACTATTTGTAACAATTCATAAGAGTTATTAGTTATTTCTTCTTGTATTGGTTCTCTTATAGAATTACTTAGTTCATTAAATGGGAACTTTTTATCTGCATATTCCTCCAATCTTTCCATACCTGTAGTTTAACTCAGAACAATTCTCTGGAAATAATATTTCAGAAAGAAAAGTAATAATCAGGATGCATGCATTAAATCTTCTGTTTATCTATGCAAGTTGAGACACATTCAGGCCTAGTGTTTGAACTTGTTCTCTGATACCACATGCAATACTCCAAAAATTCATAAAAATTTAAAATTTTTCATGTAACATAAAATGTTTGTAGTCGTCACTGCCTAGGAACAATTAATTGCTAACGGTACTTTAAACAATATTAAACTATAATTGAATCTTTTGTTGATCTTTATTTCTGTATACTTATTAGTTTGTTTTCATAATTCATTGTTAAGGATTTGATTTAGCAGGTTATGATTTGGAAAAACAAGAATTGAAACATCTGTTTAATTTCTAGTACTAAGTTTGTTTTACTGTCTTATGAAAGTAGGACAGAACTTCAGTTAAGATCGACGTTTACTTAACTTATAGATAATGCAATGAAGTGATGCTTCTTTTATAGGTAAGAAGTTTGTTACTAGTTTCCAGATTGAGATTATTATCTCAACTAGAATAAAATAGAATGCTAGTAAATTTATTTATTTTAAAGCTTTGAGCAGTAAAAGAGCTATCGTTGATCTGATTATTTATGTTCTTCATAGTTACTAGTAATATAAGTATTTTTAGTAAACTAAACTTAGCTCAGTTACTCTTCCAATTCACTATAACTAAAACGTGTTTGTTTAAGTTTCATCAATCTACTTTCAGTTTAGTTCTTGTATATAACTCTAGTGAAAATGTATAGCACACTCCTTTGTTTACTTACTCGATGTTGAGTTAGACACGAGGATATTGTTTTCCACAAATAATAAGTTAAATAAACTTAGGAATCCTATGATCTAGGTGTAGTCATAAAGTACATTGACTGTTATTCACACCCGGGAATAAAACCTAGTGCATAGACACTTTATTAACTGACCTAGAATTTACCAAATAGAGATGTACTAATACAAATTGTATTTATTTGAACTATAGTTTTACTGCTTTTTAAGTAAGGAAGAAATAATTATTTTCTTTTAAAGTCTATCCCTTTTAACCTTTTGTAAATAATCCTCATCTCATAGGGTATTATTGATTAAACAATTTACTAGTATCTTATAATGATAGTTAATTTAATACCTAGACTAAAAAAATCAAGCTCAACCTTAACTTTGGTTTTCAAGCATACAAACATTAAAGATTAAGCCCTTTTATAAGGTCTTATACTATGATATGGTTTCTCTTGTATTGATTTTTGTTGTGCAATTAACATTGAAGGAATATTTGTGAAGGTTTTTACCCATTTCTAGGATTGTAATACATGATACAAACCCTAGTGTATGTAACTAATACCTTTCTATATGATTGTTTAAAGTTATAAATGCATAAATATCAAGTCATGATAATGTGAGTTAAAAAAATGGTTTATAACCATATTTTTCTTTGTAAAAATGCTCATGTGTGTAGGTTCCTCCAAGGGGGTTTCGACTATAACATAAAACCCACATTTGATAAATATTTTCCATGCCACGTGGTTTCTATTTGATGGTTAGGCTTTTGGTTGACGTTGGGAAATATAAAAGTGTCCTAGAACCCTAAAATCGCATTTTCCCCCAATCTTTTGTCTAAGCTGCAAGTGTATGAGTTGTAGGATCATGGCCACTAGGCATGTTGTCTATCCTTCAACCATTTGAGCACATACTTCCTATAAACCATTATGAGTTCCTTTGCAAGTTGGGTTTTTACGTGGCCACCGATTTCTTCTGTGTAGAAGATTTCCCTCACCATTACCTTAATGCTGTAAGCTACCCTACGTTGTTACCTTGCCTTTGCAATTTGTATCCTCCTAGATCTGGTGTAGTAGAAGTGAGCACAACACTTGAGTTGTTGAAAATAGTGTCAATAGAGAATATCAGGTTCTTTGTCTTACTGCTCCTTTTCTGTATGGCTTGCCTTCGCCTCGTCTTGGCTTTGGATTTCAAACTTGAGCACTGTGCATTGTGTTCTCTTTTGACATTGCTTCTTTGAAGCTTGTTATTCTCTTAATGGTGGATAGGATTTGATTAAACCGTATTTTTCACAGCAAAGGAAAAGAAATATATCCAGGTATGAATTCCTTCAGTTTTTGTCCATTCTTGCATTGTTTAAGTTTAATATTTTCATTATTGACAGGGGTTTAACAATTTGTGGTTCTTTACTTTTGTAGGCTTCAATCCAAAAATTCTTGAGTTGAAAGATACCATAAGAAGGGGGCTCCACGTTGGTGTTCCTTCTGGTAAGCCTCGGTCTTGCTGAGGTTTCTCTTGTAGTGGTGTATGTTGTTTGTTTTTAGTTGATGTTTCCCATGTGGTTCTTGCGTTACTATTCAGCTGTGGATAAGATGCTTTTTTTTTTTTTTTAAAGGACATGAGGTCGATACTATGATGTATAAAAAGGAATATTTTAAAATCCCTAGTGGTTGTTTCATGTAGATACTTGGGGCTTTCATAGCCAAGATTTGAGAAAGAAAAAATGGCCTTTAGTCGTAGTTTTGATTACTGTAATGTTGTTTCTTTTTTTTAGGACATGCTTTTAAGCCTTAACTTGGTTTGTAAAAGGCCATTAGGCCATAACCTCTAAGGAGATTGTGACACAGTTAGGGTTTAGATGCTTTTTAAATTTTAAATAAGCTCGAAGCTTACTGTATTGTAATTTTTATTTTTGATAATATATATATATATATACTTACTGTGGTTTTTAAAATATGAAGGCAAGCTATAATGTTTAGTTGTTTTGGTTTATTCTTCTAAATTTAACCTAACAAAGGTTATTTTTATTGTAAATTGATGTTTTATCTTAATTATGTTTAAAAAATTAATTAAATATTCACACAATGGGTTTTAGAACATAAATTGATTATTACTATCAGTAAATAGATAAAAGAACACAAAGTGAAAAATATTCCTTTTTAGTTTATATTAACCGAAACTGTTTATTTATTGTTCCTTGTGAATAATGTAGTTAATTTTATATAGTCATCTATTCGATGCTTATGGTTATATAAATAAAGTATGTAAACTTTAATTTGTTTATGAGTGAAATAAAATAACCCCTCTGTTATTAGAAGAGGTGATAATATTATTTGTATTTTATAGTTCCTTCAAATAGGTTTCATTTATAAACCCTAATTTCTCTTAGTTTTAAAATACATAGTTAGTATTTGATTTTAATGTTATCCTAGTTTATTTTTACTTAGATGAAAATATTACAGTAAATTTCTAGCCTTATTTACTGTTTCTTCAAGTTAAACTTGGTTATTTAATTTATGTTTTTATAATGACTGTTAATTATTATATTAATAGACTTACAGTAAATAGTCTATCTACTGTGTAAGCAATTATACAGACTAAGTAAACATATACTTTTAGATCTTTCCTAAAACATATTGTTTATGTTATTCAAAGTACTCTATCTGAATAAAAAAATCTAAAATAAAAAAGAATAACATACATATGAACAAACAACTCTTATGAAACCTATAGAAGGTAATAAAACACATTCATGCATACTTCATTCAATTCTTTATCTAAAGTTAATCTAACCTACTGTATTGGAGTACTGCCTTTAAATAGGTGTGGAAAAATACAGTTAGTTATTTTTTTATTATCTATGATTAAAAACTGGAAATTCTTCTAATTTACCCTAAACTATCTAATCCAACATTTAACTATATTTTCACAGTAAAAGTATTTCTTTTAACTAAGCCTAGCAGCAACAGAAACATAACATATCATTGCTTGAGCTCAAACCTTCCAGATAACAATAAACAATTAGAAATCTAGACAAATCAAGTAGAACCTGGAAATGTAGATGAGGTGACAACAACTTAAGGAACCTGTTCCTCCCAACCAACTCCTGGAGAAAATCTGAACTTCAAGTCTCAGGACCCCCGAGCTTGTCTCCTGGTTCACCTGGTAGAAGTACTGGGTGAGAGATGTAGTTTAATAATCCTTTGCAACTCTACTAAGTGTTCATCAGTCAATCAGTTCTACATGCAGCAATATGAACTCAGCTTAGAAGAGCTGCACTAGTTCAATTTTTCATCACTTTCCACTCAAAACATACTTAAGCTAGTCCCCTCCATCGAATTTTCTTGTGCACTTCATTCACTCAGAATGTTCACAAGTCAAGAATGAGCAGCCTCATCTCTCTTCAACGGGAAGTTTTATTAGCATGCCTAGGTATTTTGGGTTAGTTTTCACTTAATGGGCCACTTTCTTGGGGAACATGACCACAAAAATAGGGAAGTTTCCTCCTGCAACAGCTATAAGTAGTTTGAGGATGCTGCCAAGTGTCAATATTCTCTGAACCCAGCCTTCTCCATCAAGTGACCAATAAAACACTCATTTAACAACATCCTTAAGCTATTGTCTCATCTTTCATTTATTTATTAATAAAATATTCAGCAATTACATTTAATTTTCCTTGACCCCACTTGGTCATTAATTACAAACCTTATAATAAAATATAACATAATATTTCTTAAAACATAAATTTTTTTACAAATTGGGGCATGTGAAAGTGTGGCTAGAATTCTCATATGGAACCTCCCTAAAAACACATGCATGACCCACTGGAACCCCATTTTGATGCAGAGCTGGAATTCTATACCCCAGGTAGGGATTCAACAGGTCTCCCTGAAAGCCTATAGGAGGTTGGATTCAACGTTCCATAGAATGATGAAAATGGCTTATATCAAGGAAACATTGACTCCGTTGGATTTAGGACATCAAGATAGTGCTAGGGGTGGACATCTACTCCGGGTCCATGGACAAGGGATTCTGTTTTAGGTCAATTTTAGAAAATAGGGTTTTTCTCAATAAGGGAATGTGAAATTTTTGCACACATGGGTCAGCTTTAAAAATTACTCGACCATGAATGTGTGGCTAGCATTTCCACATGGAACCTCCCTATACACACTTTCATGGATGACCTGAAACCCCTTTTGATGCATAGTTGGAATTCTATGCCATGGGAAGGGATTCAACAGGCGTCCCTAAAATCCAATAGGAGGTGGGATTCAACGTGCCATAGAATGATGACTGTGGCTCATATTGATAAATTTTCGAATTTTTTGGATTCAATACATTGGGATAGTGTTAGGGGTGGCCCTTTACTCTGGTTCCATGGACCAGGGATCTTGTTTTAGGTCAATTTTGGAAACTAGTGGTTTGCTTAGTAAGGGAATGTGAAATTTTTGCACATAGGGGTCAACTTTGCAAATTCCTCAAATATGAACATGTGGCTAGAGTTCACACATGGAACCTCCCTAAAAATGCTTGCATGATCCACTAGAATCTTGTTTTGATGCACAGTTGGAATTCTATGCCCCGGGTAGGGATTCAACAGGTGTCCCTGAAAGCCTGTAGGAGGGGGGCTTCAAAGTGCCATAGAATGATGAAAGTGGCTAGGATCGATGAATCATTGACTCTGTTGGATTCAAGACATAGGGATAGTGCTAGGTGTGGCCCTCTACTCTGGTTCCATGGACAAGGGATCCTGTTTCAGGCCAATTTTGGAAACTAGTGTTTTGCTTAGTAAGGGAATGTGAAATTTTTGCACATAGAGGTCAAATTTGAAAATTCCTCTACCCTAAACATGTGGCTAGAGTTCCCACATGGAACCTCCCTAAAAAAAATTTCATGACCCACCGAAACCCCATTTTGATGCACGGTTGGAATTCTATGCCCCGGGTAGGGATTCAACAGGTGTCCTTAAAAGCCTGTAGGTGGTAGGATTATCATTGCTCGGATCGACAAAATGTCAGATCCGTTGGATTGAGGACATCGATATAGTGCTAGGGGTGGCCCTCTACTCTGGTTCCATGGATGAGGGATCCTATTTTAGGCCATATTTGGGAACTAGGGTTTTGCTGAGTAAGGAAATGTGAAATTTTTGCACAAAGGGGTCAAATTTGAAAATTCATAGACTGTGAACATGTGGATAGCATTCCCAAATGGAACCTACCTAAAAACATTTGAA
Source organism: Pseudotsuga menziesii (assembly GCA_001517045.1). Taxonomy (NCBI): domain Eukaryota; kingdom Viridiplantae; phylum Streptophyta; class Pinopsida; order Pinales; family Pinaceae; genus Pseudotsuga; species Pseudotsuga menziesii. The sequence continues at coordinate 31,168 of LPNX010999089.1, forward strand.
TGACCCACATGAACCCATTTTTGATGCATTGTTGGAATTCTATGCCCCAGGTAGTGATACAACATGTGTCCCTGAAAGCCTATAGGAGGTGGGATTCAACATGCTATAGAATGATAATAATTTCTTGGATCAACAAATTGTAAACTACGTTTGATTCATGACATTGGGATAGTACTAGGGGTGGTCCTCTACTCTGGGTTCATGGACAAGGGATCCTATTTTAGGTCAATTTTGGAAACTAGGGTTTTGCTTAGTAAGGGAATGTGAAATTTTCGCACATAGGGGTCAACTTTACAAATTCCTTGACCGTGAATGTGTGTCTAGCATTCTTAAATGGGACCTCCCTAAACACACTTGCATGATCCACTGGAACCCCATTTTGTTGCATGGGTGGTATTGCATGTCCACAGTTTGGATTCAATAGGTGTCCCTGAAAGCATGTAGGAGGTGTGCTTCAACATGCCATAGAATGATGACCATGGCTCAGATCGATGAACCGTCAACTTCATTGGATTTAGGACATCTGTATAGTGATATAGGTGGCCCTTTACTCTAGATCCATGGACAAGGGATCATGGTTTAGGTCAATTTTGGAAACTAGGGTTTTTCTCAATAAGGGAATGTGAAATTTTTGCACATAGGGGTCAACTTTGCAAATTCCTTGACCATGAACATGTGGCTAGCATTACCACATGGAATATCCCTAAACATGCTTTCATGACCCAATGGTCCCCTTTTTGATTCACGGTTGGAATTCTATGCCCCGGGTAGGGATTCAACATGTGTCCCTAAAATCTTATAGGAGGTGGGATTCAACGTGCCATAGAATGATGAACGTGGGTTGGATCGACAAATTGTCGAATATGTTGGATTGAAGACATATGAATAGTGCTAGGGGCAGCCCTATACTCTGATTCCATGGACAAGGGATCTCATTTTATGTCAAGTTTGGAAACTGGGCTTTTGCTGAGTAAGGGGATGTGAAATTTTTGCACATATGGGTGAACTTTGCAAATTCCTTGATCATGAAAATGTGTCTAGAATTCCCACATGGAACCTCCCTAAACATGCTTGCATGACCCTTCAGAACTCCGTTTTGACACACTGTTGGAATTATATGCCTCAGGTAGGGATTCAACAGGTTTCCTTGAAAGCCTGTAGGAGGTGGGCTTCAATGTGCCATAGAATGATGGCCATGGCTGAGATATCTATGTTTGACTAAGAGTTACACATTGGATGGACACAGAAGAAGGATACCTTATTAGTACATTTTGTTCTTAGTATTCCTCTTATAATCAAACTGTTTTACTATACTACTAGGTAAATTTTTACACTAGAGCATACAATAAATATAATTTAGATAAATTTATAAGATAACTATATGAAAATAATAGGGCCAATAAAGTACACAAGAGTTTTATCACATTCATTATTAGTCACATTCATCACACAAAGGTATTCATCATGCAAAGGGGCATGCTAGAGCACAAGGGTGTTGCTCATACTATTTTTCCATACAATACTTGGATATAAAAACTCTATGTTCAAGTCCAAGTCAATCAAATACAAACTTGTGGACTCAAGTTTGTCACTTTCATTTTAGAAAAATGTAGAACAATAACAATGAGTGATACCACACAACTAATTAACAACTTGATAATGATCCTTTAAAGTATTCAAGTCATTTGTAATTATTTTTGGGGTATACTGTTAAAGTTTAGGGTTAGTTCAGATTTGACATAGGTATATAAATATACTTCAATACATAAACATAAATTTATAAAACAAGATTCAGAATAGTACTTATCAAATCAATTTAAACTATAATAAAATCATACATAATTTTCATCTCTTCCAAAGTTGATCCTTGAGGTGATTCATCAAATGCCATGTACATTAACAAAATGATAAAATAATGTCTAGGAGACACAACAATAAATAATCATAACCATTATTTTGAATCAACCTTATACTCAGATAATTTTAGGTTTGATGTGTATCCCATATATTTGTTAAATGAAAGATATATAGAGAGAGAGGGAGAGAGGGTGGGTGTGAGAAGGATGGGGAGAGACAAAGTGGGGGTTAGGGGTAGGTGGAGTAGTGGAAAGAGAGAGGTGGGAAAGGGGGTTGGGGTCTAAAGGGGGATATATGGTAGGGGAGGGAAATTAGCTGAAATAGTGGGTGTTAGTGGGTTGGGGGAGAGAGAAAGTGATGGGTGTAGGGGTAGGAGAAGGATTAGGGTACATAGAGAATGAAACAAGGTGTTAGTAAGGGTTAGGGAAGAGGGAAAGAGAGAGAGAG
>LPNX010999089.1:48515-60676 GCA_001517045.1 Pseudotsuga menziesii
TGGTATGGGGTGAATAATGGTAGGGGAAGGGGAATTAATAGAAACATAGAGAGTTGGGGGATTCTAGATATTAGGATAGAGAGGGAGAGCATGGTGGGCGGTAAGTGGTAGGAGAGAGAGGGTGGGGTTATGGGTAAAGAGAGAAAGAGGGATAGAGGGTGGTTGTTAAGTATTTGGGGGAGATAGGGTGGGGGATGGGGGTAGGTGAATTACTAGGGGAGATAGAGAGTGAGAAAGTGGTTTAGTAAGGGTTAGGGGGAGGATGGGGGGAAAACGAGAGGGATGAGGGGTGTTAGTTGTAGGGTGAGATTAAGGGGGTGAGTGTGTGTATTAGAGAGAGAGAGGGAGAGAATGGGGGGGTTAGGGTGTAGTTGAAGAGAGAGTGGGGTTTGTAGGATGTAGGGTTTAGGTTTTTGGGGTGTAGGGTCAGGTTTATGGCTAGGTGGATTAGTAGGGGGTTGAGAGGGAGAAGGGTTGATTAGGGGTATGGGGAGATAAAAAAGTAGTTATTAGGAGAGTTAGGGGTTTCAAGAGGAGTAGTGTTGTTAAAGAGAAGGGGGGGGATATTTGAGGACTGTGATGGTGTGGAGTAGGGAGAGGGAGGTCAAGAGAGATAGAGGGGGTGAGTGGGAAGATATTAAGAGAGAGGGGGGGAGTTTAGTGATAGGAGTAGGCAAGAGAGACAAAGAGGGTGGTTCAAGAGAGAGATAGAGAGGGAGAGAGGGTGGTAATTTAGGGTGTTGGGGGAGAGAGAAAGGGGTGGCAAGTAGGGGTAAGTGGAGGACTAGTGGATAAATAAAATGAGAGAGGGTGTTAGTAAGGGTTTGGGTGGGAGGAGAGAGAGATAAAGAGGGAGGATGGGGGCTAGTTGTAGGTGTGGGAGTAGTGGTGTGTGTGTGTGTGTGTGTGTGTGTGTGTGTGTGTGTGTGTGAGAGAGAGAGAGAGAGAGAGAGAGNAGGGGTAAGTGAAGGGGTACGGGAGAAAGAGAATGAGAGAGGGTGCTAGTAAGGGTTAGAGGGAGGATCAAAGAGATGGAAAATATATAAATAGGGAGGACATGAGTTAGTTGTAGGTGTTGGAGTAGGTGTGGGAGTAGGGGGTGAGTTAGTGATAGAGAGAGCATGTGGGAGGTGTTAGGGAGTAGGGATAGCTATACAGGGGTGGGGGTTATGGGTAGGTGGAGGGATATGGATTTTAGTGTGTGTGATAAAGAGAGACATAGAGAGATGAGGGTGGGGTGATTAGGAGTATGGGGAGGAGTGGGTTGGGTTGAGAAATATATATAAATCAAGAGGGTTAGGGATTCGGTCAGGAGTATGGAAATTAGAGAAATATAGTGTATAGTTGAGGAGTGGGGGGGCTTGGAGTAGAGGGAGAGGGTGAGAATTAAAGAGAGAGGAGGGGTAGTAGTAGTATTAGGGATATGAGTAGTAGGTGAGGAGTTAGGTAGTGAGAGAGGGGATTAGGGGTAAAGGGATGAGGAATGGGGGTTTTGGGGTAGAGAGATAGAGGTAGATAGATATAGAGATATAGAGATAGATAGATAGATAGATAGATAGATAGATAGAGAGAGAGAGAGAGAGAGAGAGAGAGAGAGAGAGAGAGAGAGAGAGAGAGAGATTGTGTGGAAAGGAAAGTGGTTATGGTATAAAATGACATAGATATAGAGGATTTTAGGTTCTTGGGGAGGAGTTAATTTAGAGAGAAGAGGGAGTAGAGAGAGATAGATGCAGGATGGGATGTTGGAGTATATAAGAAGAGAAAAGGTGGGGTACTGGTTAGTGGTAGTGGAGAGTTGCATTAGTATTAAAAATAAAGAGAGGGGGGATAATGACTATCAATATAGAGATATAGAGAGCATCTATGGGGAATTTCGTTACATCTATGGTAATACCAACGCCATGTAAGAAAAAAATTAAAGGTAAATGGTAGGCTGGGTCAAGACAAGTATAGTCTCCCACACCTTAGGCTAGGCCATCCTAACTCAAAGACAAAATTTTAAATAAATAGAGTTAAACAAAGTACATCACCTAAAGTAGTATGGCTGAAGATTCCAAAAGGAACTAGCCATCCTTTTTATCTGCAAATCCCGTCGTAAGAAGCAGGATAATAGATTTTAGAACCAATAGTAAAATAAACATAGAAGGCTTCTAAAGTAAAGGTAAAATTAACACGTGTAAAAAAAATTATGTACACTTTTTAGGCGTGTTACAAATTGCATTTTCAAGAAGTTGATATGTATATTTTTTAATGGAACATGCATAGAACTTGATTTCTTTTTGTCTATATTTTCAATGTATTATTCTATTACTACACCTATCACAACCAGGCCACCATCTAATAGACCTTTTTTAGGTAAAATTTAAACCTAAATTTTACTTGACATGTTTAATGTGTTGGAAATGAAGTTTCTAAAGTGATTTTGTAATCGATAGTTTATTATTTTATCCAAGTGTTAGTAGTGATGTTCCTTCTACATAATTGGTTGATTTCGGTTCAAGTAGTGTATAAAGTGGAAAAAATTTCCACCATGTATTTTTATTGAACACATTTGACTTAAATTTAACTAAATTTGTTAGAAAAATTATTATTGGATATTAATAGGTACACATTTGACATATTATAGGGTTTTCTGCTCCTCCTATTGGAATTAGTCTAGGGATAAGAGGTCGTAGGGTGCAAGAGTATGCTCATAATCTAAGCTATGAACCTCTTTACCCCTATCCTAAATATATTCCTAGGGATTTACCTTAAGAATCCAACATTTTGTTGCTCTCTGTTGAAGGAATGACAAATCAATTTTGTAGATTATAGGCTGGGTTGGATGGAAACAAGATCCCTAGCAACAATCAAGAGAGTATCCTGAAGTTTTTTCACAATATGAAAGTTAAAACTGCAATCACGAAAGAAGTGACATTGTCATTATTTGATTAAACTAAAGACAAAAAAATGTCTAAAGGTTGCACTATTTAATGATCCAAACATTGCACCGTATATTTATGAGAGGTTCTTGTATGCATATAGGAAGTTTCTAAATAATGATGGCGTGCCCTACTATTGTTTTAGAATGATATGTGCATATTTTCGGTTGCACATGGAACTTGATTATAAAGATATGTGATCAAAATTATATGGTCCTGGAAAAGGTTGTACATATGAAATACCTCACGCAATACGATATGTTCAATGTAGAGCTCCACCACCTTACATATTACCTTGACCATCTAGATTGGTTGTATTCTAGGATTATTTGTAGTTGTCATCCCAAGCAACATTTGTTGTGATGGAGAAAATAAAGGAGCATGTTCAAGTTTCTTTGGTAGGGGTTTTATTAGGCTTAACTAATTGGTGACATCCCCCCATTGCATATGATATTCCATACATTGATTTACTAGATGACGTTTTGAGAGTGATAGACCGATTGGATCTTGAGCGGTATGCATAATTTTGTAGGGATAAGTGCAAGCAATTGATTGATTGAGAAAATAACTCAATGGGTGAGGTAAAAATACATTCTACAAACAATGTTACAAAAAAACAAATTTACAATATCAACTAGATTGCATGTCACATAATATGTTATTTTATATATTATTTTGTGTGTGTGTATAGTCTCAAAATATCTTGTCCATAATTTTTTTTGAACATATGCAGTTTACGCAATTCCTAAATGGTGATTACAATATCAACACCACTCAACTTTATAGTGATGAACAAGTAGAACATATGTGAAGGTATCTATATCTAATTATTTCTTGAACTTTCTAATTCCTAATTCGAACATATATATGTTGTTAGTAACTTATATTTTAAAGTTTATGTATGTAAGAATCAAATTTGTAGAGAATGTTGAGGAAGTTATACCTACCCAGTTTCCACTGAAGACACAAGTAATGATAATTTCTTTTTGGAAATATATCATTCATTTTGGTATCAAATTACAAGCCCTAGTTCTGAGGATCATAAACAACACTTGATTTTTACTACTATGTACATCCCAACATAATACAATTATATCAATAAAAATGAAAAATAGGGTCTCAACTATTATTTGAAATATACTAGTTAAGAAAATGGAATCATCGAGGTAGTATTACCAAATGATAAGAAACACATGAGAATCCTACCTGGAACTATAGATGAGAATGGAAAGTTTAAAATGAAATAACTTCATTGGCTTCAACTATATATTCTATTTGAATTATGTGCATAAATGTCATTCTGTGGGTCGTTTCACACTACTATATTAAATCTCTACTCAATATATCTCATGTCTGACAATTTGAAGGTAATTGATAGATCAATTCAAATGTTTGGGTATTTAAAAAGTAATATAGATGACCTACTGTGGAAATTGTAAACATGAGAAGGATAGTAGTGGTTCAAAAGAAGAATTGGTGAGGACACAAATATAATTTTTATAGTTTCAAAACTTTATGGATACCCAAGAGCCAAGTGATTAGACATGAGAGTATTTTGGACATAAAACATTCATAACATATAAAAAAAAATTCTTTGAATTTTGATGAAGGGATGGATAGACATATCAGAGTAATTATGAAGTTGGGCATCCAAACCTAGGGAACTACTTGATCAAATTTCCCGACAATGTATGATTAAGGCCTTTTCAAAGTTAAAAAATATTGAAATTACTGAGGTGCCTAATATTGTATTGAGTGTCTTTAGGATTTTGAAATAGTTCAAAGTTGAGAAGGGGATCAATAAATATCAACAACTATAAATAGTAGCTCTAAATAGATTACCCGTTGATAGTTTCAAAATACTCATGTATGACATAAAACACTTATTTAACCAATATAATAAACATAATAGAGACATACTTTAATAATAATACCCTAGATATTCACACAATAACACAAATATCTTAAAGAACCTATGGCAATCAATGCATTTACAAAAGGGATAACAATTAATTTCCTAGCATTGTAATGGTTGATGCATTCATATTTGTTTTGGAAGCAAAATATGAGTAATGTGATTTGGTTTATATTCGTTGTTTGTTTTCAATCAAACCAAAGAAATCTCTTATATGGAGGAATCATTTATTTATTGTTGAATTTCAATATCAACGATATTCTTTGAATTGTTTCATTCATCAATTCGTTTTCTATTAAACTTCATCGTCATCATAAGCATGAAAAAAATTTAGGCCCTTTTGAATAAGTTCGTCAAGTTTTTATTTGATATTTAAATAGATTATATTCTAATACTTTTTAATGAATAGGCCCCTCCTTCCTATGGAATCAATATTTTAGGCCCATTTTCTTGTGTGAAACCTAGACTTGGAGTTTGAGTTAATAGAAAGTCTATATCTATCCAAGTGCTCCATGCCAAAGAATAGTACACATTATGAGAAAAAGATCCATGTAATAGAAACCTAGAAGACTGCTAGGGCATTAGATAAATGAGAGATCAATATAATTCTAGCCACACATGGTAACCACAACATTCCATCAAATAAACCTTGTGAAACCATGTTAAGAATTGAGATCATGCCATATGCTCAATGCCAAGATGAAGTCAACCAATGAATATTAGGATGTAATTACATCTTATCCCATAATAACTAGGATGCTATCACACCAAGGGGGTAAAGAGTGTTGGCACCAAAGAGTGATAAAAGCATTTGAATCAACACACATAAGAATCACAATGCAAGTTCATAAAATGTTTGGGTATTTATTTATAAAAATATTCAAAATTTTAAAGATTTCGTTTAGTTTTTAGAAAATTTTCAAATCTTTGAGAGAATATTACCTATATCATATAGAATTTGGATGAATCATTTAAAAAAAATAGAAATTGGTCATAATCCATAGGTTTCCTCCCTGAACCATCATTGAAGGACCCGTGACACATCCATTCTGCTCAAAACCTCCTCGTGGCACCTATATCCTCACTTCAACACCATCAATCCTAAAAATATAAAAAAATAGTCATGGTGATCATAATCTCTTGGAAGGACAAAAATCCTAATTAGGATGACAAAGGTCTCCTAAAGTTCATGTATAACATCTTGAGAAATTGTTAAAGGCACTTGTGCCTTCAAGTTTTTGTTTAGGGCATAAGCAATGAGTTTCCTCCATCCACTATGGAAAATATCTATGAACCATGATTCGAACTCAAATCCTATTTATGAAACTCATAATGTGAGTTGGAGGCCAAATATACCCTAGAGATATTATGTGTGGTATTTGTATCTCTTGTTCATAGCTCTTGTTTCATGAAACCTTGATTTATATATTAAGGCCCTAGTTTTGTAAAACAATCCACTATATAGATATTTTATGTTGGTGAAAACATTCATTTAAGTCCCTTGAGTGTTAAAGGTTTCATTACGGTATAAGGCCTCACTTTTATCCCCTAACCATGATCAAGGATCAAAGAACTATTCATGATGAAAATATCATAGCGATGTCCTTATTCTCACTCTGACGACAATGGTACCATAGAAAATATGTATATTTCAATGGGTTGTATGTTGAGAAGGATATGGACTCAAGTATTCATTTGGATGAGGCATTAGATGGTATATATTTTTATGAGGGGTGGGAGAGAAGATGTGACTATGGGTTTCTCACCTATTGGTTCTTCATTAATGGGTCAGGTGGATGTATCTGTGCCGGATAATTCAGTTGATGAATTAAGTTTGATCCCTTCTATCTTTCAAAAACCCTTTCTGATGGATAATGTCATGAAAGATGTGGTACATGATGGTATGGTTGATTGTGGGGATTCTGAATTTCATGGGGTTGAATCCAGGGAAGAGCTGCTACAACATACTGTTCCGAAGAAGGGTATTGGTAAGAAAAACAGTAAATGTGTGCGTAAATTGGACAAACCCTTGCTTCTGGTAGTGGGTGAGGATGTTTCTTTGAATGAGATAGTCCTTACCAATGTTCTCACTCTGGTGGGATGTTTAGGTGGGAGAAAGTTCACTGCTGAAGGTTTACATAGCTGGGCATCTGATACTTGGCTGGGGGTGGTTAGCATCTATCCTAAAATGTTTATCCTTCCTAGAGGATGGATAGCATTCAAGTTTCAAAATTCAGTTGATGTGGATGTGATACTAAAAGGTGTCTAGAAATGGGAGAATTCTAGACTTTAGCTTAAGCACTGGATGCCTCTCTTTGATCCTCGTATTGAGAGGTATGAATTTATACCGATATGGGTAAAACTACCCAATTTTCCATTCGAGTTCTGGTCTGTGGATTTTTTTAAGATGATTGGTAATGCACTTGGGACTTTTCTTGAGGCTGATTTGTATTTTTTAGTAAATGGTATTTGTTGTTTAGGTAAAGTTTTGGTCCTTTTAGATTTTCAAAATGGTCTTGCTGAAGAAATTGTTGTTAAAAAAGGAGAAACTGTTTTTACCCAGCCTATAGATTATGTAGGCTTGCCCTTTCGTTGCAATCGTTGTCACCATTATGGAAATCTACTTGCCCATTTCCATTTACCTTTTTTGAAAAAATGTTTTGTCACTGCTCCCAAGTCCAATTTTGTTTGGAAAATTAAGAAATCTGTAGTTCTTGATGAACTAGCATTTTCCCAGATTGAAGGAGAAGGTTTTTCACCTATGAATTCTATTAACTATGTTGATAATGTTACTTTTCCTTTGATTCTTGATAAAGGTGTTGAAAACTCTTTTGCCGAGGAGATATGTGAGTCAACACTTAAACCTTTGAGTCTGGCCTCTTTGTTGGATTTTGAAGAGGGCACCTTTCTTAGTAAATTTATGGAGGTGGGAGTGGAACATTTGGATAAATTTACTGTGGAAGATTCCAGTCTTAAGGAATTAGGGTTTATCTACCCTATTAATGTTTTTAAAGGATCGGGTTCTGGATACTTCCTTAGATCTAGTTCTAAGGTATTGTTGGACTCGGTCGGTTTTAGGAGACTACTGACTCCTATCAATTTGGTTGAGTCTGTGTTAGGTACTAACCAATATGATGTTATTGGGGAACTTAGAGAAGTGGATGCCCAAAGTAAGGTATCTTTATGATAGTTATGACTCTCAATTGTAGGGGTTTATCTAGTAAATCCAAAAAACTAGCAATTTGCAGGCTGGTGGCTGACCAGTCTATTGATGTTCTGTTTTTACAAGAAAATATGGGTGATGGGGTTTTGTTTGTTGGTAATATGGAATTATTATTACCTGGATGGAATTTTTGTTATATGGATGCTAAAGACAAATCAGGGGGTTTGCTTGTGGGTTGGAGAAATTGGTTTTTCTTTTTCCTGAACTCTTAGGCAATGGAGTCAGGATTGAGTGTTGTTCTCTACTCTACTGAACTTCAATTGGATATTTTTTTTATTAATATCTATGGACCTTATGTTGAGAGGGAAGGGTTTTGGAACAATCTCTTGGATTTTATGACTACTAACTGTACTAAGATTATCTTTGGAGGGGATCTGAATTTCTCTTTGGGTTTATTTGAGATCTGGGGAGATAGGGCCAAAAGTGATCATTTGTCTTATTTTTTGGGGAAAATTTTGGATGATCATGGACTTATGGATATTGTTCCTAATGTGATCCTACCCACCTGGACCAATAGGTGAGTGGGTAGTGAGAATATTTGTAAACATCTTGATAGATTGATGATTTCTGTTGATCTTTTGGACTTTGAGCTTTGCTTTCACCAATGGGTGGGGTGTGGGGGGGACTCTGATCATCATCCTGTATTTCTACATATTTTGGGTCATGATAATAAATTACATACTCCTTTTAAGTTCAATCCACATTGGCTGGTCAATAAGGATTTGGTCATTTTATTGAAAAACACTTGGAAGGTGTATGATGAGAATTATGATTTTCCTCCTGCTTTTCAATTTCTTGCTAACCTTAAAAGGATTAAAAATGTATCCATTTGTTGGTATGTTAAGAGGAGAGGACAAGATACAAAATATTCAGTAGAGATCGAGATATTATTAAAGGATGCTTGTACTAAATTATGCTTTGGTTATTCTACTGATGAGGATAGGGATTCTCTGTTTGGATTGGAATCTAGAAGGAGAAAGATTTTGTTAGATAGAGAAAATGAAGCCAGGCAGAAGAGTAGGGCACTCTGGTTTCTTTGTGGTGATGATAACACCCCTTTCTTCCATAAATTTTCCAATCATAGGAAATTTATTAACTCTATATGGAAGATAACAGATGATAGAGGTAACATTGTTGAGGGATTTGAGGCTATTGCTGGGGCGGGTGTTCATCACTTTGAAACATTGTTTAAAGAAGATGACAATCTACATTTGCCTAAAATTATGGAAATTGCTAATAATTTTCCTACTGATATTTCTGAAAGTGAGAATTTAGATCTTATGATTCCTGTTACAATTGAGGAAATTCAGTGTATTTTGTCTGTCAGTAAAAATGATAAGAGCCCGAGACCTGATGGGTTCCCATTGGAAGTTTACAGAGCACTTTTTGATGTTTTGGGAAGTGATCTGTTAAGAGTTATTGAAGATTCAAGACTTCATGGGAAGATTCCTGTTGTCTTTAATTCTACTTTTATTGCATTGATTCCCAAGACTGATGCTCCTAGGTCTTTTGATGACTTCCGACCAATATCTTTATGTAATTTTATATATAAGGTCATTGGCAAGACCATTTCTACTCGCATTAAAAACATTCTGGGGAGAATTATATCTAAAGAACAGTTTTGTTTTTTTCCTGGCAGACAAATTCATGAAGTTGTTGGAATTCTTCAGGAAGGTCTGCATTCCATCCATGTTTAGGGAATGAAATCAATGGTGCTTAAAATTGATTTATCAAAGGCATATGATCGTGTAAATTGGACATATTTATAGGTAATTATGTCTAAAATGGGATTTTTAGTACCTTTTATTACTTGGGTGATGAGCAGCATTTCATCAATTTCATTTGATGTTCTTATTAATGGGGTGGCATCCCCTTTTTTTAGATCTGGTCGGGGGCTCAGACAAGGTTTCCCTTTGACACCTTTACTATTTCTTATTGTGGTATAAGGCCTGAGCAGGTATATACTTACAACCCAAAATAATGGGATTTTTCAGGGTATCTCTTTTGGTAACAATATTATTCTATCTCATATTTTGTCTGTGGATGATATTATTTTGGTATCTGATGGTTCTGATTAGTCATTATCAACTTTATATGAGGTCTTGAAGGTATTTTGTAAATCTTTTGGTATGATTATTAATGAGGACAAATAATCCTTTTATTATTCTAGATTGGATGAATCTGAGTTGATTTCAATTCAAAACATTTTTTCTTTTAATGTTGATAAAATTGAGTTTGGTATGAAATATCTTGGTTTTCATTTAAAACCTTGTAGATATCTGTTGAAAGATTAGGATTCGCTCATCTCAAAAGTGGAAAATAGAATCAAGAAAAGGAGTTTTAGATGGTTATCTAAGGGTGGAAAACTCATGTCACGTCCCCGACCCTTCGACCGGCGAAGAGGACGCGACCAAACACCAATACATCTGGGCAAATAGCCCCAAGAACATGGACAGACATCAATGCTGAAATTAAAAGCTTGAACATAATGCATAACAGGAATATGCTAAGATGCATAATCCATCATACAGGGATTCATAATTCATCAACATAAAGTGGAAGAAAACATATACATTCTAGCATTCAACATGTTCATCATAATTCATGAAACCATAAATACAATTGCAGAGATGAAACAATCAGGAGTACTTATCTTTTGATGAAGAGCTCTCCCCGAAACCAGCTACGTCGCTGCAACGTTCCACCCAACAATAGGCCAGCGTGCTCATCAATCTCTCAGCAACATTTCCACCCCCGAGCTGGGCATGATTCCTCAAGGAATAAGGGTCAATGCAGGCTTACACATAGCCAATGTTCACAAAGCAGCAAACCAACACAGTTGGGATTTACCAGGTCATCAAGGAGCTAGGAAAGGCTAATGCTAAGTTGGTGGCCACAACACCATCCTTCTCAAGCATACCCAGCCTCCAAATTCCACTCACAATAGTCTGAAGACCAACCACTGCATACCACAGAACCACAATCCCTTCACAGCTCTGTGAAGAAGGAAAACACAACCATGTGGCAATCCCAATCAATAGATGAACACTGCTCAAGTCCTCAAGACAAATCAGAGTTGTTCTTGGCCCTAGCGTGGCCAAAACAACTCAGCAGCAACCCAAAACCAGTGTACATCAACAACCCAAAACCACAATGAAAACTATGGCAACTTACACAGTCCCAAAAAAGGGAAAAAAACTCAACCAACAGAGGTGGATATCAACAGCCGTCCCACAGCCAACCACCCATAACACACAACTCCTCAATGCAATCGCCGAAGAAGACTACACAGACAGAAATGGAAAAGATTCGATTCTCAGTTAGCCCATGCATGAGGAGAAAGGATGCAGCCAATCAAAATATGGGAAATGATAGCCCACGAGCAATAAAGAAAACCACAATGACTCTTCACAGTCCGACAAAACATGGAGAAACACACATGCACAGTCCAAAATGGAAGCAGAATTCGGACTCCCAACAGCATGCAAAAATTGTGGGAAGAACAACAGCAACCCAATCACGGGTTACACAAACAGTAAGCCCGAATCATGGAGAAAACCATGGCTACTCACATACACAGCAGAATCGTGCCCTTGAGGCCGTTCTTCCTGCTCGTTACATGCACAACCAAAGGAGAATCCCGTCTGGTGCGTGAGGAAAAAAAAAACGTCTCTCTCTCTGCATGAGGATATGAATTCCCTAGACCACATCATGAAGGTGAAGACCAGGCGTGAGAGTGAAAAGCTCCCCCATGCATGCGGATGATGAATGGATAGACCAAATCATGCTGAGGTTGGAATCACCGGGTTTCACTTTTCTCACCTGTGAAATGCACCATTGAAGGTCTGTCAGACCAAGCATAATATAAACATTAAAAGCAGTCAGTTAATTACCCAATTGGAATGATAGTCCAAGTCTCATCAAGCATACTTTCATATTTTCCATGCCTTCCCCAACAGGCACATGAGCTCATTCATGTCCATTCTTAGGCAGGGAATTAACTATTCCAACATTCGTAATTTACTTTCAGCAAATACACACATTCCATTTTTAGTCATACATGCATTCAACAATAATTTGTTCTCACAATGCATAAATATAT
>LPNX010999089.1:60685-96791 GCA_001517045.1 Pseudotsuga menziesii
ATGGTTTGTCTCAACTTCTAGGAACCTCACGGTCTCACTAGCACCTTTTTCATTGCCACTCATTCTGAGCATTCCAAGACAGTCACATGTACACATGCACCTTTAGGATGCTCTCATAGTCCTCGCTTCCAGCGATACCTATATCCAAACATTGAATAGATTCACATCTTTTGTTTATTCTCATTGGTTTCATCTCTAAAACAAGAGCTTAAAACATCATAACCAAATCATATACGCATGTATATTCATAAGCAAAATAATCCAATACTTATCTGTATTGTGTGTTTCCTCATTCGTCCACAGGATCCTGCTTCGCTTTGCAAGCCTTAGGATCTCCTATGGACTTGGATGTTAGGTCAGCACACAGGCTACTTCACAACATCCTTTTATATATATCAGGCACAGTCAAGCCAACACTGTAACATTTCCACAATTTTCACAACATCAAAATTACACAGTCAAGCCAACCTTCAGTTGGGTTTATCAGACTGTCAACAAATCACCTGCACTTATATCAATAATAACACATACACTTATACCAACAGTAACACACATATCATCATACACTTATATCAACAATAACCCTTACTCCGCAACCCCTCACAACAACCATTTAAATTTTACCTTTTACCTTTTACCTTTAGGGTGCAACACCCCACTGCATCTATTTAGCCTGTCAGCACAAGCAATATAAGCAAACTCATCTGCATTATTACTCTAAAACTGTAACCATATTTCAGATTATTCACTATCAAGTATTGAGATACCAGGAGTGCGTCCACTCCCTAGGGTGTAATCAATATTGAAAACCCTTTCATGATCTGACATCGAAGAAGTGTGCACTCTTTTTCGGTGTGTTCCATGTAGGCCCTATTCATACTCACGCAATCGGTCATAATGGAAATTAAATCAAAACATGTTCTGCATATAGAATTTTAATAATTTGACATGCATATTCTCAGCAAGGGTCACAGAACACTTATCCATTTGTCGACGCAGTATGCCTTTGTTAAGGAGGAATGGGGGATCCTTCTCTGAGTTAACAGTCCCTCGGTTTTCCATCCCAACTCCTTTTCACATTTCATATTCACACATGTCTTACCAACATAATTTATACCATCTCACTCATGTTTCTACCAACATGTAGTGCAGATGAGACATTTCCAAAATGTCCAATGGCATTTCACCCAAAACCCATTTCCAAGGGAAAAAATTCCCATGAAGTTTGGCTCTTGTAGGCCATCACACATGATCTTCCTGTAGTATGTACCCCTGGCACATTCATCAAATAGCCAAACCGTCAATCATTATCTAATAATACAATCCCAATTGATTGTTCCATAACCAAGCAATGACATTGGTAATCAAATTCAATAGAAATTGCAATTCTGTCTACTACAGAAATTAGTTTTCTTCTAACATAATACAAATAACCACTTACAATGCGTCCTCCTGACACAATCTTATGCAAACCAATAGTGATTAGTAGTCATCAGCAATTTCTTAAATCCAAAATTCACAATTCAAATTTAACAACCCATCATGCATACCAACTAGCTTTACAGCCATAAGACTCTTCTTATAAGGTTTGGCTCTTTCACATGGTAGATTCTGGCACTTGTCATGGTCTTACTCTCATTGCCATGCTCTAAATAATCTACCTAAAACATGAGCTTCAATAAACCAAACACTTGGTAAGTCTAGATGCATATAAACTTCTCATTGCTACAACCATCACTGAAGCATTTTCAGAATTTATAAAATTCAAATACTTCCAGCTGTTAATCACATCAATATTACCAAAACTCATTTACTTCATGCAATCATTATCATACTAACATTTGCAAGGCATAGTCACATCATTCATGCAATTAAATGAAATGTTTAGATACTCCTTACTTCACAAGCATATTATTTGTACCACCTTGCTCTTCCATAGAGCATTTCTAGCAGCCAATTGATCATGACTATCCTTTACCATTCCATGGAATTGTCATAATCAAACTCTTACCTTCATGGGTCCTACTTACACCCTTGGCATGACCAATTTGGTTGGTCCTTTGCAGGAGATTGCAGAATTTGCTCACCAACTTTTGATTATGGACTTGTTGCCTCATCCCTTTCTTCATAGGGTTGCTGGTCACATTTGTCAACATCAACAACATATTCAGCCATGTCCATGTTGTCGTTGGTTTTTCCACTAATTCCAACACCAATGCAATAGTTATCATTAGTGGCTCATTATAATTTTCAATATTCTTACCACTAGTGGAAAATGAGAGATTAGTGACCAAAAAAATGACCAAAATCCGCATATCAATGACGACTTTTGGTTTGGCGATCGCTGGTGGCTAATTTGCGGTCTTTTATTACATGACCAAAATTGGTCATTTTTATTTTGGTCATTTATAGCTTGTCGATTGGTCATTAATTTGGTCATATATTTGAATCAATGACCAAATATATGACCACATTTGTAACCAAATTAATGACCACATGACAAGCTAGAATATGACCAAATTTGGTCACGTAATAAAAGACCATAAATTAGCTACCAAAACTGATTTTTGGTCATTGATATGCGAATTTTGGTCATTTTTCTGGTCATTTATATCTCATTGTTTGGCCGCATATCTCTCAATTATTGGTCATTTTATTTGTAAATTTTGGTCATTAATCTCATTTACTAGTCACTAATTTAGTCATTTTTAGTCGCCTAATTTATGGTCATTAATTATATTTTAGTAGTTTTAATGTTGTCCATTATTAATCAATATAAATTTTTAATTTGATATTACGTTTAAATTAAAAAAATAATCATACATTTATTCCCATCTAATACACATGCGAATTATGCAATGTCACATTATAATTAATTACAACACTTGTAAATAATATCTAATACACATGTAAATCATGCAATGTCACATTAATTAGTTAATAATTACAACATTGGTACATAATATAAAGTACAACCATATATATAAGTTTTAAACCACAAATTATATTATATGAAATGTCAAAAGTATTACAATAAATATGAGTTTTCTCAAAAACACATATTAATTTCCATATAACTTTACAGGAAAATCATCACTTTTCAAAATATTACATTGGCTAAACCATCATACTTGCACTTGGTTGCAAAACCATACTTAGATCTCACATCAACAGCTTCAAAACCATACTTAGATCTCACGTCAGTAGCTTCAAAACCACACTTAACAGCTTGAAAGCCTCAACATCAGGGTCTTCATACTGAATGACAAATCCTCAGTAGCGGGCTCTTCATACTCAATGGCCCACTTATAAGTTAAGCTCTCTCCTACAAAATCCAATAAAAAAATATCACTTGTAAAATAGAAAAACAATGAATTGTAAATTAGAAAAACAATGAAGCAAATTATTCATCTTGTTCAATAGCTAACAACAATAACCAAGATCATGTGCAAAATAGGAAAATATAATCTAACAAATTCAATTTAAGAATTGGTTAAAATTAAACTTGAATGGCTAAATATGCAACTACTTAGTACCTAAGAAAAGTAAAACTCAGCTCTAAACCAGGAAATGGATTTCAATAGGAAATATAATCAACGAATCCACAAAACAATTATGCTCGACTGCACAGGTAGAAACCTATATACATAGTGCAATCTATGAAGGAGTTCACCCCTATATGTCATGTGGTTAATGAATGACATGAAAACTATGGAAACTGATGAATGATTTAAGAAAATCTCAAATCCAACGCCTTAGTGAAAAAATGGGTGCATACCTCCTATGCCTTAGTGAGTATGTGTTGGTGCAGACCTCCTATGCCTTAGTGAAGACATGGGTGCATAACAAGCATATAGGTATGTATGTCTGAGCCCCCAATCTTTGCTATCTGATAATAAAAAATACATAGATAGGCAAAGAGTTCAAATCTTGGGGGTCACACTGATCCTAGAGTTCCTTTAGGATGTAGGAAGGGTGCTACTGTAAAATTCATGTAGATAATTTGAACTTAATTAAATCTCCATATATCTATCTTAACCCTGAATCATCATTTCTTAGCATGGAGTTAGATGGATCTATGATTTATTTTGACACATAATTTTCTTATAATTTGATTTTTTTCAATTTAACTTTTAATGTTAAATAAGATACATATCACCTTTAGCTCATGTTCCCTTACTATAGGAGAAGGGTGTCGGCCAAACTGTAAGGAATGCGTCAATATTACTGAAAACAAATTAAATTACCTTTTCCTTTGTAATTAATTAATTTATATCAATTAATCACTGCAAGGTTTATCACATTTACTTATTTGCTTAAAGTACCAAGACAATTAATTTTGATCTAACATGAATCGATTAACAAATAGAATCCTGAATTGGGTTAATTCTTGACTACATCTTTGTCAGATATGAAATGAAAGCAGCGCTATACCCTGTGTTGCACAGGTTGGGTGTTGGTGCATGTATAACTGCATCAAGGGTTAAAGATTTTAAACTATGAACAAAGTAGTGCAACACTGAGTATAATTAGAGTCTAGATAGAATCTATGAAACTATCACTAGACAAAAAACCTAGTGCTAATATCAAATTAGTTTTATTTTAGCAACTTTTCTAAACCATCTATAGCATGATCAATACGACAGTAAATGAGTTGACATGTCAGACAAATAATAAAACTTCAAGGCAATCTTGGGCTCTCCTCTGAAGTTAGGACCTTTCTTACCAAATGAATAAAATAAAGAACAAACCCATAAAACTAAAAACAACTAACCACAAAACAGGAAAATGAACAATGAAATGAGGATAATACAATACAATATGATTTGTCGACAATATTTGCAAACTTAACTATTCATTGAAAAACCAGAGTACCTGTGACTTTGTAACATCAACAACTTTACCACGTCCCTTAAGTTCTTCAATTTCCCTACAATCCTCTTCAGCTTTTTTAATATGATTTACAGCTGCAAACAAAATATGTCCCACAATAAGGACAATTACAAATATGTTGAGAGATGTTTCGATGGCTGAAAATGGTAGCTTTGGGTTATCTGAGAATCTGTAATAGCCACAAATAATAGGTCTTGAGAAAATCTTAAGACTTAGCAATTATACCTTATCAAAAGCAACAAGGACTTCATATTTTTCCTTGTCAAAAGGAAACAACTGATAGTACATTGAAATTAAACCAAGTAGATACCTTGTGTCAAATTCAATATTCAAAGAAGGATTCAAAAGCCAACCCCATAAAAATGATTTGAAGGAACTCAAATTCAGGGACAATCTGACTTCCTCACAAACATATCATGCAAAAATTCACAAGAAATGACATCTAATAAAACTCCTTACAAACCATTGACTATTAAAAATTCCTCCTAAACCCCAAACCAGCCTCAAGGTCCTCCTTCAAGGCTACACGTTTGAGATCCACATAATTGGTGAAATACCTTGTGAGAAGATTGTTCATTTTGTTGAACTGTTCAGATATCAATTATCATATTAGTCAAATATGTTTAGTGTTCTGAATAATGGTAAGAAGCAAAACCACAGAAAACACTACATTAAAATACTGATGCAACCAAAAAAGAAATTCGTAATACACTAAAAATGAATTATGATTTACCTATGGAAATGATAAGAAAATTGAGTATGATCAAGATTGTAACCCTTGATTGTTGTCAATTGCACCTTTGTACTTGTTTATTCTTGCTAACTGCAATGACACAGAGTAATGCTTAATCAAATGGAGTTTCAACAGTGTTTTATTTGTCTGAAAATATTGTGCAATTTCCAGCCTATATGAAAACTGGGTTGGGCATTAAACACTAAAAATTTTAACATTGAAACCGGGAGGGCTGAGAACTGAGACAACTTTCAAAACCATATGAAATTCTACAATATGCAGCAAAACATGGCAAATAGACATGGAAAATAGTTTCCAAGATGATATTTACAATGGCGTTGATATTTCATAAGTCAGTGTGAGCATGTAAAAACTAAGCAATAAAAGGCAATCAAGTAATGTGTCAATATAATTCAAATTCATTATTTCCAAATGACGAAGAAAAAAGGATTATAGTGAAATTGTGTTCCAATCATATGTTGGTTAAGATTAAAATAAATGAGGATCCGGGAATGTCTTGAGCAAAACGTACTTGTGATAATAACCCAGACATTTGTGTGAAACACTTAAGTTGTAGTGACCACAAAGATGGCTTGCAATAAATTGGTAATGCTACAGTGATTTTTTCAGACATTGAGCATTACAAAAAAATGAGTAAAAATGTGAGGTTGGTGACCCCCAATAAAGAAGTGTTTCTTTCCAATAGGTTGAAGTCCAGTAACAACCATTCAAGGAAAACAATCAAGGATTGATGAATGTTGAATGCATGAGAATTCGAAGGAAGATAATTAGTTCTAATTATGAGATGCAGAAGAATTTGTCAATGAGCTCTAGTGAAATTATGGTTTGAAAATCAGCATCAGTGACAAAGATGAAAACATCACCAATGGAATATTATGATGCCCAACACTTAAGCAAGAACACTCAATCATATCTAACTTGTGGTCTATTTTCTTTCACTGACTTAAACATGTGAACCTTGAAAGTCTCATTATTATTATGTGATAAACTTTATGAAGTGGGTGGCAAGTTTATGAATGGGTTATGAAGTCGTCATTAGATAGTCCTAGTTAATAAGTAACTTGGATCATTAGATGAATGGTCATGATCCCCAACCATCTGCTACTTGGATCTCTATGTATAAAGCAGCCCTCATATTGAATTGAGTTATCATTGCAAGTTGAGGCATTCTCATTGTATACTGTGTGCCATACCTCCATCTCTGTTATCCATGTGTGCAGATTTACAGACACAGACTGCAACACACGAGTTGGACTAAGAGCCTGAAGATGATTCCTTCGTTCGCTGTATGATATTTATGATTTTTTTCTCTTATTTATAAAAGTTGTGTGCACACTATTTCTAGATTAAATTTTTTAACATTTCTAGATTAAATTTTTTAACAATAGTTCCAAACTTATATCTTTGAGTGGATCTACTCCCAAAACTGTTCACTTTTATCTCTACAAAATTCCCATTTGGTTTTATTAAGATAGCCACTTGGGGTCACCAAACTAGAATGCTTTTTTCTTTTGTAGAATCAACTACCAAGCTCATATACAGATTAACAGCAACAAATATTTAATTGCTAGTCACCATTCCTGAAAAACATCAATTATATATGGAGGTAACTGAATAATGCCAGCTATGTTTGATCAATTTGCCTCTTATTTGCAAGTTGAATGTTTTCATTTAAATTTTACTTTCAATCAGATCTTGATTTCAGATATGCATAGATCATCTATAAATTGCTCTGTTTATGCAAATTTTATAGATTGAAACTACATGTTTGTGTCCACTGTTCTTGATTTATCTGATGGTTAAGCATGAAACTCAGTTACAACTCAAGTAAAACCATAGCAAACAACTAGCCTCAATATATTTTGGATTATTTACAAACATAACTACTATACCTTTTTGAAGGCGGAAAAATCTTCCATCTTAACAGATGGTAAGTTCCGAAGGCATCACGAAGGTGAACCTGATGCCCACATAAAAGGGAGATGATTCTCTGCAGAGATGAAAATCGATAACAGTTGAACAAATGTAAAAAGGTTGGCAAAAACAAGATAAAGAAAAACATATTTAATTAATTCATATAACTATACTTTTTGATATACATGAATAATCATAGAGTATTGTTCAGTCGTCCTCATTCCTCAAACATTTAATTGGAAAAGGAAATATTTCAGTTATTTAACCTTAGCAGTACTGTTTGTCATATAATTACTAGAGTCAGCTGGCAATACAACCCATCCAATTTGTAAGGTATCTCCTCTGTCGCTGACATTCAGAATGTTAACCTGTGTTTGCTTCATGTTTGCAAAAATATATATCCATAAATTGTCACTCTTGAAAACATGAAATGAATAATCTATGACTTCCTTCTAAACAGTAAAATTTTGAAACTGTCAACAAGTATTAAGGATTTTTTGACTGCTGAAAACAATCATTTTACAATATTTTCACTTCATTGGTAGGGTTTCTGTTTCACCTGATAAACAACAACTTCCAGCTCCCACGCCATATCCTTTTTGAATTTAGTCGCAAGGGACCTGAAAGCCTTAGGATTAACGGTCAGAGACATATATAGTTCTATTCCTCCAATTTCCTGATACACTCCTGAATGGTCAGAAACCGGGAATCAATCTCACCTCAATAATGACCATGAACAAATTCTTTGAAGTGCAAAATAGATACAACAGTCTACAGCTTTTCTAGAGCCACATATATGTTTTCATGAGAATGCCAAGGTTGGAATCTTTATGAAAGGACCATGTAGGAGATACCTTTGGCCTTTAGTTGTTTCCTCCCATGACATAAAACTAAAAATACAGGTTATTTGAAATGGTTGATTAATTTGCAAGCTGAAACTAGTGCAATGAAATGGATGCTCTAAGATATGATAACAGGAAGATATCAATTATATACACAAAAGTTTAAAATCTCAGTTCAGAACAAATCATTCCAATGGAGACAGCTGCATACAAACATGATGCAAAGCATGTCAAGGTCAAAAATGATTCACATATATGTGAACATGCTAGCAGAGAATCATGCTAATATCCTAGAGAATCACAAATGCTCATAAAGGATTACGCAAACAAAAATAATACTTGGAGATAAACATAATTGTTTAATTTTGTTGAATTTTGATCTTAATTACAGAAATAGAGAGAATCTTTAGCTTTTTTTAGTTTAGAATTACGTTGGGTTGAGTGCCCAACACTTGGATCAAGTTTTGGATCATTTTCCATTCAGTTTTTCAGTTATTAGGTCATGTTTTGCTTGCTGGTTTTTCACATTTATTAACAGAAGTAATCAGGGCAGCAAGCTTGTATTTCAATTTAAGTGTTACTGATTGTTTTTAAATTTTAATTGTTAGTTGACCCCTAAAGTCACAAAAGGATTCTCCGCTATGGTTTGCAAGTACTAACCCAAAGTGCAGAGAAATAGTGCAAGGTGACAATGCACTGTTTCTAGTTACCTTAAAACCTCACAGTTTCAAGTGTTAACACAATCCAATAGCCTCAATTAGCACATCATCAGGCTTCCAGGATCCAAAAAAGAGATGTCCTCCCAAGGACTATACACCTTGTCCAACCACACCTAAACTGAACCCTATTCATCCCCTTCCTGAAATTGGACAATGTAAACCAACCCCTATAGTCAAACCCTTTCTCTCCCCAATTAGGATCAAGGAGCTGAAGAGCAGCCTTACATCTTGCCCAAACATGCTTTTCAAAACCACTGACAACCACTCCCATACCACCACCCCAATCATTATGGATTATACAACATTATCCACAATCATAACTAAAACAAAACAAAGTCATTCCCGTCACAAAATTAATATCTCTATTGAATCCCATGCCTCTCAAAATGCAGTTTCTGAATTCAGAGAGTGACAATAAATTCAAATGCTTGTAAGGTAAGGAATGCCACAACAAACTAAGATGGAACACATGTCTCCAATTCTGTAGAAAACTAATTCTATTTAAATATCGTAAGATATACTTCACTTACAAGACATCTGAAATTTTAGTACAAACAAAAAATTCCATGGCTAATAACATTTATGCATGAAGCCCAACTAGCTCATGAGAGCAAGAAATACAAAACACATCACTAACTTGGAAAAAGTGCCTCTATCCATTCATGTGCATGTCCATAGAAATGTATAATAGATAAAGTTATAAACATATAAGAACCTGAGTGTGGTTTGCATTCTACAGCAAGCTCTTCTAATGGGATACACTTGTGCTTCTGCATGGTCCACACAAAAAATTGTCAGATGGGATCCCAGGATAAGAAGAAAAAAATATGGAATTTAAATATCTTCTATACTCTAACCAACCATTGGCACAACAGAAATCCAATGTTCTAATCAATATCTCCATTCAATTGCAGGACTATGCATTGCTGGGCTAGATTAGCAAAGCTGCAAGGTTTTCCTGTGTAAGACAAGCTATGTCAAAAATATCAGGTTTCAATTATACTTCTCCCTCAAGAGAACTTTGCAAATGTATTGTGACTCAATTTGCGCAGACAAAGCAATTTCACAATTTTAAGCCTCTTCAGTTATTATTTGGAATTTGGAGAAGAGGTTTGAGTCAGATAATGGTTTCAGAGATATTTCATGACTCGAAGCGTGTCCCTAGTTACCAATGAATTTTCCATGTTACTACAGTCCAAAATAATAGAAAATAATAAAATTAGCAAGGTCCTTGAGATGAGGAGGGCCCAAGGGTACTGAACCTGTAAGCTCTTCAGACAAGTCCATGTCTATTTCACATCTACGGCCAAAGAGATCTATGAAGAATAAAACAAAGACTGAAAGTAGTCCAAAAAATTACAATCCTTTCTCTAACAATTCAGCTTTAAAGAACCAAACAGCAGACTTCAAAGATAGTGGGAAATTCTGGACATCAACCTTGCCAACACTTGTTTCCTCTACCAAACCCTAGATCATCATCTTCAGGATTGCCCCTTGAGGACCTAAGTTGACCCCCGCCATACTCTCCCCACACAAACCCTCCAACGCCATTTAGGTACTCAGTCCAATGATATAGAGGGAGGATGGGCATAAGTGTGAAGAAGTGTATCAATTATTCTTTGCATCAAAATAGCCTCCCCCTACATACCCATTCAAACAGGGCAAGTGTAAGCAATCTGGGATGCAGGGGTTTCCTTAAATACCAGCCTCTTTGCCTAGTTCATTCTGTACATGGCCCTCCCAACTAAACCAAGGATTTATAAAACAGGCTTACAGGTGGAAATTGCAGCTATTGCAAAAATCCAAAAGTTGGTGATGATTTGCTTTAAGGATATACTTTTTTTACTATAAATTTAAATTCAGGTGAAAATAGTTAGTAATTTAGACCACTCTATAGGACAAAATATATCTATATACACAAAATCACAATGTGTAATGTCAAATTGCTGAAAGTGCCTTGCACCATGCTTTGATCAATAGGGGAAAGAGGAATTCTAAGTTGGCATTTATCAAATGGAACAGAATTTTCAACATATCTCTATCCAAAGTTCCAGAAAAGTATGGATTCTCAAATTTCTTTACCACGTTGAAATGACCCTCAGAGATATGGGTGATTGATTTTGGCATAACGTAGTTAAAATCAGTTCTCGTGATTTTGTTACAAAAGTTGTGATATGTTTACAGTACCTTATCTCTACCAGCACTGAGCAGATTCCAACCATTTTCAGAGATTGACAAACTTGTCACAGTAGAAAAATGTTTTTCAAGCACAGAAATGCACGTCTTAGCTACAATGAGTAGGAGATCCAAATCATAGGGCAGCTAACATACTTTGCGTCAGTAAATAATGGCATTGTCACTTTTTCAAGGAGAAACAGTAACACTCAACGGATGGGCTGTAATGCTCTGTCCTGTGAAGAATATGCAGTCAAAATTTTAGTGAACAAACTAGCTGAAACTAGTGTTTCTTCCTTTGTTTCGAAGCTATGAATATAGGTGAGCAGCACTGAGGAATTTGTTGTCAATATTGTGAGAGAGAAGGCTTGTTTCAGTAAGTTAATTTCTGTGAATGTATTCCTTGCCTGGGCCTGAGTCACAGCAGCAAAGGTGCATAGGGTTTCAAGGTCGATGTACATGCAAAGGATAGAAGCACTTGTTATGGTGTTCATAAACAACATGTGCAGAACACTTCTTATATATGGATAGACTCTAGAGTATATTGCAAAAGAAGGGGGCACATTGGCTAGTGTAGCATGCAAAATGAGCGCAGTCAAAACATAAACCTTGTCTTTTACCCATCTTTAAACAAACCATGCAGAAGTTGAGTTTAAGTTCTAGTTTTAGGTTCTGAGCACTTAAAACTTCAGTTAGTGTTGAGTTAGCAGCCAATTTCAGTGGGCATTTAACACTTTCAGTTAGCAGCCACCAAATATATAATGATACTGAGAATTTAGTTTTTTTGTGGGGAAGCAAGTTTACTTATTTCTGTTGACAGCAGCAATGTTCAATACCGACCTATCCAAAATAGGAAAATCATGCATAAAGGTCTTCAATAGGACCTATGTGCATAGCACACAATTAAATTGGAAAATGACCTATGTGAAATCAAAGACCAGTAAATGAAAGGAACATGATAAAATGAAGCATTTGCCAAGATTCAAAATAACCTACTAGCACACAATCGGTCTAAATCAGGGCACTATAATGGGAGACAACATACCCACTTTATAGTCGCAAGATAGGATGAGAATTCAACACCAAGATATCCAAAACAAAACAAAAAAATAGGAATTTATAAATAACTTTCTCTATTCACATAGAAGTTTATGGTGGTGATAGTAGACAAGATATAATGATCCTTGTATCTGAAGATCCATTTATTTCTTGAAACATAGCTTGCACTGTTTCTGCAATGTTAATTTCAATCATAAAAGACGATTTGAAATCCATGGATTTTTATTTAAATTTAATATTTAGATATCCACTGATAGAAAATGGCCAATGGTATTGGCAAAAAGTACATGAATCCAATTTTACAGAAGAAAAGTATAGGCCTGCCTGCGGTAGCATACTGAATCACATTAAAAATAAAAACTAGGAAAAATGACTCTGGAACCAACTTTTCAGCAGGATCAACAATGATAATTAAACAAAATAGTGACTCAATATGGAACAATGAATAACTTGCCTTTTCTTCTAGTAGGAAACTTACAAGGATGCATTTTCCAACTGTTTTGGTGGAAAATCTTTGAAAAGCATGGCAACTGCAACAAGATATCTGCTGCTAGTCCTTGTCATGCTTTCTTCTGGGAATGAAAGAATGATAGGCTATAACCAAATAGACAATAGGACACAAAGAAATGTGAATTTACTTACTATGCTCTATTACAATTAACCTCCAATTCATGATCTGTTCATGTTGGAACCAGTTATTAACTGCCTTCCATAAACCATCAGTGGAGTCCTGTGCAATGGCCAATAAAAAGTAACACAATGTCGCCACATCATGTTTGTGCTGTTGGCTTCTTTGGTTGTGGAAACAACAACTTAGCAAAGAGGAGTTCATTCCATGTATCAGGCACTCCTGGAAGACACCAATGCAGACAATCCTGAGAACCGCCTTTTGATCTGAGAATGTATTTGGATATATGTGACTCGTCCCTCAACTCTGAAACCCCAGTGATATCTAAACATTCAACCCTTGTGCCCCGCACAACACTCTCAACAGCTAGATCTCTAATATAGTGTTCAATATAAGCAAAGTCTAATATAAGCAGTACATAATCATTTTAAGCCCCTGCTCTTTTACATATTTGGCTTTAATTTATTTGTCCCTGCTCTTTTACATATTGTCCTCCTTTTGCATATATTTTGTGTAATATAAGTAGTGTTCTTTCCAAAAAAATCTTATCAAATATACTTTAATCTTATGTTTTTTTATATTTAGAGAATGTGCCCTTACCCAGCTTGCATGTATGGATCTTATTATGCCTAATAATTATAGTTCCTGCAAAATGTGTCCATGTCTTTTATTAAGATTTCAACATTGCATGGACCATGTTTGCTCAAATAATTTCCTAAGTTATATCTTGACTGCAAATATGCTCAAATAATTTGCAAGATACTTGTAACAACTCTACTTTTGGGCTTTTCAAGCAATTAGACAAATGCAGGGCTCAAGTACTCCATGGAGTTTCTTTCAAAATAGGATGCAAACAAAAACTTTCTCATGATACAATGTGATACCTAAAGTGAAAGGCAAGCCTATAAAGAGAATAATCTTGTAGATATGATGGAATATGTGTTGCAAACTTGAAATTAGTTAGCATTTCAACTTTTCTTCAGCATCCCTACTGCTTGTGTTCTTCATTTTCTTTTCATTTCCAGATTCTTAGGAGCTGGATTCAAAACAAATGCAATTCGCATTCACACAATCTTTAGAGATTTCATGTTACAAGATAAAAATGCACATAGATGAAGGTTACAAATGGAGATGTAGTGGACAGTCAGTAAATATCAAATGCGTAACAGTTTTTGAACTCATCTCAAATTGGGTGCACTATATTTTGGTTGATGCACAGCAAATTAGCTCCATGTGTGCTTCTCTATCTCTAGGACTGTGGGAATAATATCGGTCACATGATCTAAATTGCACGACATAGAATTTTATAGATTTAGGGCCAGCATGGCTTCAATAAGATCATACTTCTTCTGGGGTCCTTTGATTGCTCATTCAGGCTGATAAGAAAGTCATTACAATCTATTACTTTGCTGGAGGGTATTTATCTGTTTAAAAACTGGCACTTTTAACTCTATTTTGTCCTTTGAAATGACAAGATTATAGAAGGCATTGATTGAATGCAGAGATGGCTTCCAACAAGAGAGAAATTTCAAAGAGAACATAAACATGGATTTACTCTGATTTTTTTGGGTGAATGAAAAAATGACTAGTACAGAAGGAAAAGCAAAGAGGCCCATCAGATTCATCAACAGTATTCTTGTTGGTCACAGTTGTGTTTTATAAACAATAGCTCTAAGTCACTTATAAGCATTTACATTTTGGATATGGGATACTCTGTCCATCATCATGTGTTATAGGTTAAATCATTTACATTTTGGATACTCTATCCATCATCATAATCATAGTGAATTCAAAGATGCAGAAACTTATTGCACTCATTACCTCTACAATAGTATACACCAAATAACTAATTTTTAATGTTGGTTAAATGTCTATAGTCCTTACAAAATGAAAATAAATTTATTACCAAATTTCTTACACAAAGATAGGATAGAGATATCTTAGTATCCTTGGGTTATATGTAGGTGGCGTGTAATTTCTAGTAGAACAGAAATACAAAGTCATTGAGCATATAGCTAAAAGGCCAACCAAGTGCACATGCGAAGCTGATGTAGGCTGACCATAAACTTCGTGTTACCTAAATTATTGATTATGAGTATCATGAGTCTATAAATGATTGGGGCTTACAAGCATAAAATGTTATGATGATGTTGTCATTTAGCATATGGCTTGGGTAAACCTTAGTTTGGAATGTGTATCTTCCTCTATAAATGGTGTAGTTTAAAAATGCAAAGTTTTTTATATTTCTAATAATCCTATATATTCCAATAATTACCATTCCATGAGTGGAAGTATTTGAGTTTGGTGATAACTTAATTATCATCCATCATATTCGTTGGCAGGATCTTTTCAAGGACCTATGGCACAGGACAGTGGGTAAAGGTAGGAAACATTTGCAAGGAAACTTCTCTTGGTGTTTGACAAACAAATATTTAAATGCGATGACTCAAACAATAAGAAGATAAGGAACATAATAGAAGGATGATCCACATGCAAAAGATTTAAAATCCAAAAACCCCATTATCTAAATATTGACAAAGCAATAATTATAGGTTGCAAATAGAATTCCAATGCCTAGAGCAACTGCACCCACACAGTGACGGGACAAGGATCCCTTATAGTCTGACTATGAAATAGCATAAATAATTATTTACCAATAAGAAAGATAGTTGTTCAAGACCTTGATAAGCCACCAGAATAAATAAGGTTCCAAACAATATCTAGAATATTCAAATTATTGCTACATTCTGCATCTATAAGTGCAAGGTAAGCATATATAGATCAGGTTTGAGCTTCAAACTTTGAAATGAACATCTAAAAAATCTTGTGAAAAATTACATTTTCCAAGGGCAATGTCAATTTCATCCATGACATCTGTTTCTGCCAGCACATGTCTCCAAACTGCAATCATTCCAAAACAGAGATTGTTGTCAAGTTACATTCTGGGGCAGTAGTGGGGTACATTACATTCTGGCCTTTCAAAAGACCATAAAATGTAATGGTATAAGTGCAACCATACAAGCAATCAGAATCCTGTTTGACGTTGTATTTTGAATATATTTATCAGATGCATTTTGTCTTCAGCTGTAGATTGATGTTAAAGTGGCCGGCTTTTAGAGAATGCTGGCAAAGGCTTATAATTTTCAATATTATATTTTAATACCATTTTTGTGAGTTTTGTTAGAATATTTACTTAATTTCAAGGAAGTGCTTTAGACCTTATAGGCACAATCATCTTTCCTTAAGGGAACAAGTTTTCAGGAGACAATACTGAATATACACAAAACGATTAAAATTGTCCATTTTGTATACCAGTTGCCACATTAGTATCTGAGATATCTCTATTATGAATATAAGACTTTAAATCTTAGTTGAATAGATGCAGTACTTATAATCTAATGAAATAAGACAAATTAAGATGTGATACTATAACTACAAACTAGTTAGATGCAAATACATAACAATTTGTCAACAGTAGATAAAAATTTTAAAAAATAAGATAAGGTCTGATTATTCAAAGTTTCGTGTCATATGCGTGATAATGTAAAGGAACAAGATAATTTAGTTATGAAAACCTTCATGATATGATCTCTTTCTTTCATCTATTACTGCTTCAAAATTCAATAGAAACAATAGTCTCCCTTTGAATATAGATGCAATAAAGACAACACTATGGAGTTAGAAATTTGCTATATTGATGGGATTTGTTAGATAGGCTACGATCAAGATACAATGAGTTTAAATATTAAGTAATCTTCATAAAATTCTTATGTTATTTAGTCAAAATCTTTTTATCTTATCTACTTCTTAAATCTCGCTTTCTTTATATGCCTGCCACATGATCAGGTCATCACCCCTCTTATTCCCTAATAGTGATTTTTAAGGGCAAGGTTGGCAAACCTATTAATATAAGGTGATCACTTTCTGACAAATGAGTAAAAGAAAACCTTTCTAAAAAACTCCACCTTTGATCAAATTAGTTCTTAGGAGGAGCAAAGGACCCTCTTTGGGGTCTACATTGACCAGCTGGAATCCTTCATCCACAAGCACATTAAGGTTGGAAATGGCTACCTGTTGCCTTCTATATCAAGTGTTGATTTCCCTGCTCCTTTCACCAATGACTTAATCTTTATGGCCCCTTCTCTTGGGGATATACAAAGACAAATTAATGCCTTGGCCAGTTTTTGTGACCATCAAAAGTTGAGGATCAACCTAGGAAAAACAAGGTCATGATCTTCAATGCATTAAGGAGCTTTCTCTCTAATCTACAGTTCTACTTTTTGGGCCCTTGCTTCAAATTTCCCCACAGATCGTGCACAAGGTTAGTTCTTAGAGGCCTTGCACAATATTGGTTCTCATAGGCCTTTCAATTTCTTCAATCAATGACCATCTCCCCTGAGTGTCTTCCCCCCATCAAGTACTCCCTAAACATGTTAGGCCATCTCTAACTGACTAGACAAGAACTAAATCATGCCATTAGAGAGGACATCTACAAATTGTATATCTAAGTTACTTGGACCTCACCTCTGAAGAGCCTAGATTCAAAAATGTTTTTTCTATCTGGACCATTTCTTGGAGTTGTGAGATGGCATCATCATACATCCCCCATTCATGTAAAGGCATTGGATGCATTACTCAATATCTCTATAAGCCAACTCCAACTTGGCTCTCATAGAATCTAGGTGGAGACTAATCAACATATTCATTAACCAAACAAGATTTGTCAGATGACCCACCTTCAAGAGTCGAAAATACAAGTGCACCTCATTTTCAAGTGTCCCTTCTACTATGAGATCACAAGGTGATACCACTACCTCTAAAGGGACTCAAGGATCTCCCTATCTACTTACTTCAAGTATGAAGATCAGAGATGCCTAACCCACATATTGACAAACTCACCAGTAGATATACAAAGAATGAAACTAGTTCTGCACACTGACTAGAACTGTGTTTGATATTTTAATTTGATACACTAGGAACCAACCGTCACTTGTAGGTATCAGATCTGTGGAATGTATACATAAGAAATTGTACATTGCAGATTCAGATTTGATGGGATGGCTAGAATGAGTTTCCATATCTCAACTTTTACAAAACTCAGTGAAATGTGAATGTGTGGGGAACACTAGGCCATTCATTCCCCCAATGCCCTGAAATCAGAGACACCTGGGTGTTCCCCCAAAATTCAACTTTTGGAATTTATAAATGTATTTAAAAAAAAACTAAAATGCATTTCTAAGTCGTCTTACCTAATAAACCTCCCTCAAGTGATTTTTCATTTGCATGTGAGCATTAGAGTGATTTTTCCATTTAGCGATCTTGTATCACTGATTAGTATCCCTTGAATATTATAGATTCAACAAGAAATACAATGGTGATGGATAAATCATGTTCGCTATAACTTGTTTGCCAATGCAAATATTTATTAACTTATTCCACGTTTCCATGACATCATTCATGTTTATGAATCTAATTCAAATCATATTTAAATATGTTCATCATTAAGTTGTAACACTTAGCCCACAGGAGACTGGTCAAGCAGCAAGAAGCAAGGTGATCAGGCTTATATTAACACAGAGACCCAGGTTTAAATTTTTAAAACCCCCAGAGTGGGTGTGGATGAGGCCAAGTTCAAGTCTTGGGTGATTTTGACGGCATAGATGCACCCCCCATAGTGCAGCAACTTAGCCAAAGACACTCTACAAGACATATTTCTCAAACCAAAAAAATAGGTTTTAACAGAAAAAAAAAATTAGATATATTATTTATGATTTCATATCTTTATATCTTTATGTTTATACTTTTTAGGATTTTAGAGACAGGGTCCCCTGTGATAAGGATCAACGTCCCCTATTTGGGGTGTGTCGCCTCACATCCCTTGGATGCACTTCCCTGCTCTCACATCCCCACCATCTCCTTAACTTGGTGGAACAATGTAAATGTGCATCCTTTCTATTACCGACAACCCCGCATACATATTTGAGCCCCATGCTTACACACAATCCATAAAACTATGTTGAGCTCCACCAACTACTAAAATCTTAACATTTTAAACGAGTCTTGCATTAAACCTACTAATCTCTCACCATGTAAGTATGTGTATGGCATTTGTTGATGCAACATTTCAGCCTAAGCAATTCTGTAACTGATCTTGGCACTTCTAGAAGCTGGCATGTTAACCAGTTTCTTATGTGGACCAGTTAACTGTGGCATATAAGCAAATTAGTTCTACGACTATTAATGGTTAGTTATGTACTAAGACCAGTTCAACCATGCCTTAATGTCAGATAAGCTCAAGGATTTAGCTACATTGACCCTTAAATCTGTGACTATGGTAAGCATTTGACCTTTGGCTGATTTGCATTAATTCCAAGATCTTACAATCAAAATGTCAGGCAAAACAAACACGGATCTAATATGCAATTTAACACTAAGTTGCCACCGCGACATCAAACCAAGATTATTATCCTTCATAAAATCTAAGAAAAGCAAAGAAAACTTTATTAATTAGACAAGCCTGAAAAACAATTTTATACTATTGCATCTCAACCTACCAATGAAAATGTACAAAATGCTTACTTAAAAAGGAATTTCAGCTTCTCTGTCATGCGACAGCCAAAGCGCTCTGCAACTTCTCCAGACAGAGTGATTGGCATCCCACTGCCACTTACCAAGTCTGCAAAGCATTCAAACCTTTCACTTTTAAAAAGTAGGTGACATAGTGAAGAACAGGAAAACAATACCTTATATTACCTGCCAAACAATTATGTTTTATGTTCAAAGAAGAACAAAATCCTGAATTATTAATGCTGATAGTTGTAATTTGTTTAATAAAAAGTTTGAAATAGCTGAATTGGCTGTATTTATAATCATTAGCAAGCTTTTCTATCCACAGATTGCTATAATAGTAACCAATCTCAAGCACAATTCTTGAAATGAAACATGCAATGTGCTGGAAATGTGGCAGACAGCTTGCAACCTAAGCATTCAACTATACTAACACCTTCAAGCCAAATATTATCACAAAAGGAATAAAACATGAATTTTGTATGGCAATTTATGTGCGCTGGACCTTTGCGCAGGAAAATATTCAAGAAATGACTCAATCCTTGCAAGCAAAATTAACCATCAAAGGCATTTTTTTTGTAATTGAAGAACCATTTAAGCAGCATGTGTTCAAGTAAAAACATTTTCCTCTGACTAACCATAGGGATTTTTGTTTCATTGGTAAGGTTGAAAAAATTTAAGCCATCCACTAGGGTTCTGTCCTAACTGTGGTCTGAGCCATGCTCATGGAAATTCAAAAAGGTACGAAGATGGGTGCAAATCCCAAGTAGTACTTGGAGCATGCTTCTCGTAGCAAATTCAAATAAGAAAAGGAAAATTTTCCTATGCCTGTTAAATGTAATAAATGCCTACTACATCATAACAATCTTAATTTTGTGTTAACTTATCAACAGACTTTCAATGGGAAAAATGGAAAACCCTGCTCATTTTTTAAATAATTTGTAAGAAATAAATGAAAAAAAAAATACATTGGACAAGGGAATAAAGGTGACATTACCTTGTATAGACTTCATCTTTTCACAGATACTATTGCCATCATCCTGCCTCAAAGGTTTCATGAAATTTGTATTCTCCTGCATTGAGTCAACAGGCTTATAGGCAGTGAGAGTAATTGATTTCACTTCCCCTTGCAATTTTTTTCCAGGGATGTCTAATTTTAACCGACAACTAGGAGACTTGCCATCAGTTTTCTTCCTGAACCTTTTTCTGCGAGAATCTCCCTTCTGGGTAGTTACGGGTTTTCTCTTGCGTTTTCGTTCCACTGATTCTTCTTCTTGAAAACTCTCATTTTATTCGCTCTCATTGTCATTGACACCAACCAAATTCTTCACATTTTTACCCCTATCTTCATCAGAGTCGTCCTCCCCTAAAATTTCATCCTCAATATTTCTCAGACGAACGGTCAAGAAAACTAATAGAGAATCGATTGTTTGAAAGGACGTTCAATAAACTGATTGAGGAAGATTCATAACGCCATTGAAGCAGAATTTCGAGGGAGATCCCGGCGAGGGTTGTCGAGATTGTGACTAGAGGCGTAGCAAACTGATGACAAAACCCTGATATTACTGGGGCTAACTTCTTGTGGATGAATTTTGGCGGGAAGCACTATTGGTCGATAAAAGATTAATTTTCTTATTTTCATAGAGAATGGTGTATTTGTATGGAGAAAAAAGTACTAAAATAATTATCTAAATTGATAATATAATATTGAAGGTTCATGATCTATATTCTTCTTTGGATGTAAGGTATCTCGTAAGAGAAGTTATGATAAGCTTTGTCATGTTTGAAAAAAAACATAATAATACAAAACTAGTAAATGTTTTTTTATTGTTTCAAAAATAATTCAATAAATAGTGTGACCTTCTACTTGTCTTAACTAATTTATTGATACCTTATCTATTGTTAATCAATTTAATTATACTATATCTACTATATTTCAAATGGTATGTGAAGTGCTTTACAAACTATCCTACTAACCAAACATATATGTAAACCATGTATTAACATTGAAATTTGAGGAGGAGTTTGCTCATGAGAGGTCTTTCCACCAAACTTGGAGGTATGGGCCTCCTTTATTGATTAGATCACGATGTGCCCCTTGTTATACTATTACCTCCTCCATTTCTCTCCACAACTTTGGCCCATATAATCCATTGGAATGTAAAGGAGGAGAGTTCAAATGTGTCACTTCCCTTGCCAGTTTCCTTTATGCTTCCAACTACTCCACTGTGTCCAGTAGCCCTTTGGACTTCTCTTCCACTTCTTCAAGCCTAATGTTGTTATCTTTTCCTATAATGGGTGTCCTCTAATGTCTTGATTTCAAGCTTTCCAATTGGGATTCCACTTCCTCCATTCACTAGTTCCATGAGTATTTTTAGGCTAAAATTTTATCATTCCAATATCAATTAAATTCAAAAACAATAAATTGAAAAAAAAATGGGATGGACATAGATTGAAACATACTTTGTGCCATTGAATCCTTAAACACGGTCACCTCGAGTTGGAGTGAAATGTAATCTTAAAAGGATGCATATCATATGGTAATGAAAGGGGAAGATTGTTCTACATTGGCACCCACCACTTCAAATTGGTGCCAAAACCAAAATTGTTAAACTACACTAATGTGGTGTCGTGAATGAAAGTTTTTTTTTTTAAACTTGTTTTGTTTTTTAAATTTTGTTTTATTATTATTATTATTATAATAAATATATAAGTTAATTTTTTTCTTATATATATTATTAGTATATAGTAGAACATAATACTTAGTAACATTTTCTTTTTAAGTTTATAATACAAATAGTTTAATAATTAATATTATTTATATATAAAATATTTAAAAACAAATGTATATTATAGGTATATTTGTATAGTTATTATCAAATATATAAGCCATAGCTCACCGTTAGGACATTGTCATAGATAATTTGGTGTCAACAATGGAGTTGTGACATATGGGGAGGTTTACAAATTACTAGGTTCTAGGGGTCTTTAAATCCATGTGCACTCTTAGAATTTAGTAAAATGTAGAAATTCATTGTCAAAATTGTAATTTTCCATTGCCGAAGATCCACAACTAAAAATGACCAAATAAATGACCAATTGTTATGTGGTCATTTTTAGTCTAGATATCCCGTGACCAAATTTGGTCATTTATCTTGGTATTTTTTAGTTTATTTTTATCCCATGACCAAAAGTGGTCATTTATCTTGGTCTTTTTTATTTAGCCCAATTAAATTTATCAATTTTGGTCATTTATCCCTTGAAAAAAATTGTGGTGACCAAAATTTTTGGTCTCCTGGTCACTAATCTCTCATTTTGCACTAGTGTACCAACATGTAATATCCTATGCATGCAATACATATCCTCATACATTTCAAGTATAAAACTTAGGAAATGTAGTTATAATCAGCAAGATAGGGCTTAAGGAAACTTCCCTTTTCAAGTCCCACATCCTTGCATGGAACTCCTCTTCCACACAACAACTGGTTAGCCATCATAGTCCTTGCTACCTCTAGGCATGCAATTCTCCAGATTTGTGCATTTGATAGCAGCGGCCGTCATTAGCATTTTACTGCTCCATGCTTAGATTATGGTGAATTTCCCTTGTTCCTTACTAGATAAGCTTTCCAATGCCTATCCACATGCTTCATTCCGACCTTGGGTGTGAAAACCACACCACTTCTAAGAATGAATATTTTCACCAAATCTCGAAATTTTACACACATCTGCATTTTGGACTGGGTGCCAACTTCAGCTACCTGTAAACCCCACTGAAAAACTGCTAAAAAGTCCTGTGGAAAAACAGTCGAAATCTGCTGGAAAATCCCCTTTGAAAAAATCAAATTTTCCTCTGCAGAATCGACTCTCATCCTGACTATCAGTCCGATGTTTCGGCGGTCGAAACAACTAATTTCCTCCGCTGCTCATCGGCTGTCGGATCCACTAAGCACTATGCATCGGCAATCCGATCTTCTATTTTTTTCTGACGTGTCGGATCCATAGTCATCTAGGTAGCCACAACGGCGGACATTCAATCCACTTACTTCATCCGACGTCGCTCATCGGCTGTCCAATGAACTAAATTTTTCTGACGTTTCGGGCCGATCCTCCTTTGGATTCCAGCGTATTGGCGGACCAATCTTCTAATTTTCTCTGACGTGTCGACGACCTAATCCTCTAAAGTTTTTCGACATGTCGGCGGTCCAATCTTCTAAAATTTTCTGACGTTTCCTATACTTAGAAAAATTTTCTTCTTTTTTGGAAATCTTTCTTCTTTGGAAATTTTTCTTCTTTCTTCTACCATCGCATTGGCTGGTCGATCGTCTAACCTTCACCAACATTTCAATGATCTTCAGCAAATCTCTGCCGAGACTGCGGCTCCGTCTTCAACTAATTTCTCTAAAGATTTCTCTTTTCTTCTGCCATTGCATCGGCAAACTCATCTTCTATTTTTATCCGATACCTGTCACTGCATCGACTCCTCAAACAACTAAATCTTTCCAATGGCTTCCATACTTAGACGAATTTTTCAAATTTTCTAAATTTTTCCTCTTTCTACTTTCTTCCACTGACGGCATCAGAAGTCCTTTCCGCTAACTGAGCCGACGTATCGGCTGCTCAAACAGCTAACTTTCACCGCTTGATCTTCTTTTTGTCTGCAAAATAGTTCCTTCCACAGCCGCAGTGGTGGAACACGATCCTTGATTTTCTTCTGATCAATGAACTGATTTTGACCGGCATCGAAAGTCCTTTTCTCATTGACAGGCTAGTGATTTTCGCTTCCGCAACGACGGAACATCAAACCACTAACTTCTTCTGATGGCTGCTGCTTTCATTACTTAGAAAAATTTTAAACTTCCCTTCACGGCGTCGGCATCCTTTTCACATCGGAAGTCTAGTGCTCTAGACTTCCGTAACGGCGGGCTTACGATCAGCTATTTTATTTCGATAGCCGTTGTTTTCTATACTTAGAATTTTTTTTTTTAACTTTCTTGTGGCGTCGGCTGTCGGAGGCCTTTCTCGTCGGAAGCATAGCTGCTTAGCCATCCACAACGGCGGACGCTCGAACAACTATTTTCTTCTGACGGACGTCGAACAGTTACAATTTTTCCACGATTTTTCCTCCCCAATGTCCCGTCAGGCATGCTTCCACCTAGCTCTTCCGCTGCATCGGAAGTCTGTTCCACTAGCTCTTCCTCTACATCGAAAGTCCGTTCCACTAAGTGTTTCAATGGCTCAAACACTTAGACAATTTTTTATTTTTATTTTTTTTCAAAAATTCTTTTTCTTCCTGCCCCTCATCAAATGGCCTTCCAACTACACCTTTCAACTTATCGGAGGAGCTTCCCACTTAGTCATCCGATGACCCGATGAGCTCGGCACTTAGAGAAAAAAAAATTTCAACAAATTTTTCTATCATAATTACTGATCTTTGCTGGGCATAGAAGGTAATTCTACCTCTGTCACTGCACCCTGGTGGTCCATTTAGGCCCATGCTGCAACATGAGCTTTGATACCACACTGTCACGTCCCCGACCCTCCGACCGACGAAGAGGATGCAACCAAACACCAATACATCTGGGAAAACAACCCCAAGAACATGGACAGACATCAATGCTGAATTTAAAATCTTGAACATAATGCATAACAGGAATATGCTAAGATGCATAATCCATCATACAGGGATTCATAATTCATCAACATACAGCGGAAGCAAACATATAAATTCCAACATTCAACATGTTCATCATAATTCATGAAACCATAGATACAATTGCAGAGATGAAACAATCAGGAGTACTTATCTTTTGATGAAGAGATCTCCCTGCAACCAGCTACGTCGCTGCAACGTTCCACCCAACCATAGACCAGCGTTCTCATCAATCTCTCAGCAACACTGCCACCCCCGAGCTGGGCATGATTCCTCAAGGAATAAGGGTCAATGCAGGATTACACATAGCCAAGGTTCACAAAGCAGCAAACCAACACAGTTGGGATTCACTAGGTCATCAAGGAGCTAGGAAAGGCTAATGCTAAGCTGGTGGCCACAACACCAGCCTTCTCAAGCATACGCAGCCTCCACATTCCACTCACAACAGTCCGAAGACCAACCACTGCATACCGCAGCAACACAATCCCTTCACAGCTTTGTGAAGAAGGAAAAGACAACCATGTGGCAATCCCAACCAACAGATGAACACTGCTCAAGTCCTCAAGACAACTCAGATTTGTTCTTGGCCCTAGCATGGCAAAAAAAACTCAGTAGCAACCCAAAACCAGGGTACATCAACAACCCAAAACCACAATGAAAACTATGGCAACTTACACAGTCCCAAAAGAGGGAAAAAAACTCAGCCAACAGAGGTGGATATCAACAGCCGTCCCACAGCCAACCACCCATAACACACAACTCCTCAATGCAATCACTGAAGAAGACTACACAAACAAAAATGGAAAAGATCTAATTCTCAGCCAGCCCATGCATGAGGAGAAAGGATGCGGCCAATCGAAATATGGGAAACAACATCCCACGAGCAACAAAGAAAACCACAATGACTCTTCACAGTCTGGAAAAACATGGAAGAAACACACATGCACAGTCCGAAATGGAAGCAGAATTCAGACTCCCAATAGCATGCAAAAATCGTGGGAAGAACAACAGCAACCCAATTGCGGGTTACACAAACAGCAAGCTCGAATCATGGAAAAAACCACGGCTACTCACATACACATCAGAATCATTCCCTTGAGGCCATTCTTCCTGATCGCTGCATGCACAACCAAGGAGAATCCCGACTGGTGCGTGAGGAAAAACAGAACCTCTCTCTCTCTCTTCATGAGGATATGAATTCCCTAGACCACATCGTGAAGGTGAAGACTAGGCGTGAGAGTGAACAGCTCCCCCATGCATGCGGATGAGGAATGGATAGACCAAATCCTGCCAAGGTTGGAATTGTGGGAGAGTGGAGTGAATGGAAGGTTGCCCCTCTGCCCCCAGCGATGTGAAGAGGAAGAATTCGCTGGTGGAGTGGGTATGTGGGCAAGGACTGACAGTCCTGCCACACCCACCACCACTCAGCATTAACTGCCCCAACTAACAAAATAGGACATTGAAGAGGTTGGGTGAGACAAGGAAGATGGAAAATCAAACAAGGATAACACATGGGTCCCCCCCCCCCATAGACCAAGGTTGACATCCCCCACCCCCTTATCCTTTGGAATCATGCCCTTTTCATTTTAACGTTGCACTACCGTAGTTGGTCGTGGGTTTATTTTATTTGATGTGTGTGTTCACATGATGCTGAATTATAGTGTGCCGGATAGAACGATATACCATCGGAAACTATCCCCATTGCCGAAACATACACAATCGAATCGATGGTGGGGCTTTTGCCTTTAGCTCCTCACCATGATTAATTACATTATATACATCATGCAAACGGGGTCAAAACCGGGGTGTGACAACTCATCTTGGTAAAGTTTGTACTTGAGGCCATTCCAGTTTACTGGACGTATTTTCGAATACTTGTGGGAATACGTGATAGAATCAGGAAAATCTATTTCAAATTCTTATGGTTTGGAAAAAATGAGGCATCTGGTCTACCCTGGTCTTCATTGAAGGTCTTGGCCAATCCCAAATATCTGGGAGGTTGGGGCTTGAAAATACCTGCCTTATTTGCTAAATCTCTTGCTGCTAAAAGTGTATGGAATTTGATTAATGGAACAGGACTGTGGGTGCAGATAGCAATACAGAAATACATTTCACCCTTATCTTTATTAGATTGGATAAGGTTTGATGTAAAGAAAAAGAAAGGTATATCCATTTGCTGGAAAGCGGTTCTTTGGTCATTTGATCTTATAGGACAGGCACTTGTGTGGAGAATAGGGAATGGAAGTGAGGTACATATAGGCATTGACCCTTGGCTTGGGTGCAAATGGAGGCATGTTTTACCTGTATCCATGATTTATAAACTCCATTCAATTGAATTTTTTGTTTTAAAGGACATTGCTTGTATTGGTACAACATTACTACAGGATCAGGGTTGGCTTAATGATGATCATTTTGGTTTTGATGACCAGGAAATCACTATTTGGAATTCTTATGTTACTTTCTTGACAACCAGTCATGCTAAAATCTCAACTGAGGATGACAAGCTGATTTGGAGTCTTTCCAAAATAGGTAAGTACACACCCAAAGATGGTTATTTGCATCTTATTCATGACAGAAATGAGATGGAAAGTTCTTGGTGGTGGAAGTGGTTATGGAGACTTACTTGTCCACTAAAATAAAAAATTTATTGTTGGTTTTGATTTTTCAGGGAAAGCACTTACATGGGATCTACTGTGTAGAAAAGGTAGAGAAGGACCGGGCTGGTGTTATCTATGCAAAATGGACTCTGAAACTAATTCACATATTGGTTTCGAATGTACATTCACGAGGAGAGTCTGGTCAGAAATTGAGTATAAGTTAAGATATAATAATTTCTGGAATGGAATATCAGTTTTAGACTGTGTTCAGAATTGGGTTATGCATGTTGAGCCCAGGTATAGATCTTTACCTGTTATTGTATCTTGGTTCATTTGGAAGTCCCGTAATCAATGTTGTTTTCAAGATATTCAGCCAAAGTCTTATTTGGTTACTTCTTTAGTTTTGGGTTTACTGAGTGCTTATCCTTTGGATAACAGA
Organism: Pseudotsuga menziesii; assembly: GCA_001517045.1. NCBI lineage: Eukaryota > Viridiplantae > Streptophyta > Pinopsida > Pinales > Pinaceae > Pseudotsuga > Pseudotsuga menziesii. The sequence goes on from LPNX010999089.1 coordinate 88,923, forward strand.
ACTTTGAAATTAAGAATGGTTGTTAATGAACAAATTGACAAAGAATCACCTTGGGGATATTTTGATGGTTCAGCAGCAGGAGTACCTTAGATATGTGGGGCAGGTGGAATTCTATATTTATCTTAGGAACACTCCTTTTCTTTTTCTGCTGGTTTGGGGATAATCACCAACAATTTTGCTGAGCTTTTAGCCTTAAAATTGCTAATTACTTTGGCTTTAAAGCAGGGCGTACAAACTTTGCAATTTTTTGGTGATTCACAGCTAGTGATCAATTGGGTATTAGGTAAGTTCAGAATAAATAATATTCTTGTTACTCAGATCCTTCAGGAGGTGATTAGCATTTCTAATTTCTTGGTTAAGATTGATTTTAAGCATATTTATCGGGAAAGGAATTCTAAAGCTGATGCTTTAGCTAATGTGGGTACTAAAGTGATGGAAGGTCATTGGAAAATCCTGGAGTATAGAGGACTTGATACATATGAGACATTTCAGATTTTTTAGTAATTTTTTGATGGGGGGGATCACGTGACTTTGGAGGTTTATGACAGTTTTTATATGATGATCAAGTTTATTATGACATATGACAGTGATACTTATGACAGTGTTTTGATATTATCTGGTGACAGTTTTTGATATCTAGTGACTATTTTTCTAACAGTTATTGGATAGTTTTTGACAAGGTGAAAAAGACAATTTGTGACTGGGAGACAAGGACAGATTGTGATAGTTTTTGGTAAACTTACTTATGACAGTTTTTAAGGAGAAAGCCTTATGCTGATAAAGACTGATTTAGATGATATATAAATCATATATAGTTTTTATTGAGGCTGTAATATGTTGATATTATATTGTCAATACTACTTTCTGGTTTCTATTAGATATATCTATCATTAACTGTTAGTGTAGAATGATGTGATTTTTGGTATGGATATAATTTGATTTTGAAATCAATTATGATCTATTGTAATCAAGCATTTTTTGTGCTGAAGAATTGAGGTAATGGACACTGATATGTAAAAGATAATGGATCATATGATGAATGTAATTTTGAAATAAAGTTATGATTTTTTTCTGTGGAAAAAAGAAAAAGAAAATACATATATGCAAGAGGCGTTGTTCAAAATAAACTATGAATAATCGATGTAATCTAAAGAAATATATTTCTATAAAGTGAAACCTTTAATACTATATCTTAGAAAATATTAGTTTTTGTTAAATTATAAAAAAGAACATATAAACTTTTATTTTAAATTATAAAAAAGCGTGTGCATTTTGTTGTCATGTTATACAAAACATAATGCACACAAATTGCAACACATGAACCTTTTATAATGCATATCCAATATGTTTAAATAAAAAAATATTACATAAAGAATAACACATCATTAATATGTTTAAATAAAAAAATATTGCATAAAGAATAACACATCATTTTCCTTTAAAAAGTAATAAAATTTCCACGGTTGGGAGAATTATTGTTGCAAACATATTTTAATATTTGGAATTGATTTCATTAAGTTATTGTTTTGAATTTTCGTCGATAATTTACTCTCATTTGAAATATAAATTTTGTTTAAGTTATAGTTTTTGTTTCTTGTGAATATAAAAAGGTATACGTAGTAAGAAAGTGACAAAGAAGAGACCATCTCCTTGAAAATATTTTCAAATAATGAAGATAAAGGCAACACTCACAGCATCTCCTTTGAAAATATTTAAATAATGAAGATAAAGGCAACACTGAGAGCATCTCCTTGAAAATATTTAAATAATGAAGATAAAGGCAACACTTTATATGTAAAATCTTAAGCGTTTATAAACATTGTTCCACTTTCTAACATCAACTTTTTAACATCAACTTTTTAATGACTATATCATTCATAATATTTTTTTTAAAGTAAAAATAATATTTTATATAAATGATGAAATTATTTGTACTTCATCATAATAGGAAAAATTGTTGGAATTTAACAAAGGTCATTTAGATTCTAACATATGTCATAATATGTCATAATAGTTTTTGTTGATTAGTAAAACTTAGGTTTGTATATAAATGATGAAATTATAAAAGTTGTGATTGGAAAACATTTTAGTGAAAAGTTCTCAGGGTGCATTATTTTGTTTAATGGTTAGTTTTACACTATTAATATGTCTAATCTTTTTACAATTTTGATAATTAAATATTGAGTTCATAAAAATTCTTAATCTAATGATTTAATCTAATGATGATTATTTATAGATTAAGTTCACCTTTCTTACCTCACTTGAGCCATTTGAGCCAAATTTAAAATGTATTTGGATAGATGAAATTTCCTTAATATCCTCTAAAGGTATGATATATAATTTAACTAATCATTTTTAGACTAACAATTTTTTTTTAAAGTAGAATACTAAGTGTCTACATGTTAATTATTTTTTGTCTTTCTTAAAATCTACGAGTTTCACTATTGTTAGGAAATATTTATGATAAATACATATTTTTAGAACAATTGATATTTTTGACCCCAAAACTTTCCTGGATACAGGAGTAGGCAAGAAAGCAAAAAGGGAAGAGTAGATTGGAATAACATTTAAATGAAAAACTAAGCCATATGTTGTCCAATAAATTCAAACTATTTCCATTGGACGAATACCACTTTTACCATCCAATGGTAACACAAAACATTACATAACTCAAATGGATCCATTGGACTTTAATGATAATATTTTATATTGGATGAAGACCACTTTTACCATCAAATAATATCATAAAACGCTACAAAAACCATATTGATCCATTGGAGTCTAACCATTTTACCATGCAATAGTAACACAAAACATTATAATACTCAAATCATAAGAAACAACCATGGCCAAAATGTATCTTATTTAAGAAAAAACAAAATATTTCTAGAATCTTTTGTATTTTGGGCATAAATGTTCGCTCATGAATCGAAATTGTGGAGACTTTGGACCATTGGAAAGCTCTTGAAATTCTATACAACTTTTCTATCTTGATTTTTTTTTATTCCTTACCTATTTTCTGGGGAATTTGTTTTAGTAAAAAATAATATTTCAAAAGATGATTTTATAAAAGTAATCTTTTGTTTTTTTCTAAAAGAATATTTTGGTTTTTTTTTAAAGGTTTTCTATTTAATTTAATTTATTATTTATTATTTTATTTTTATAGGAATTATAGGTCAATGGGAATTAAAAATTTTGATTCTTATTAATAATTACAAATCATTTATGAACTTCAAATCTTCATTGATTTATTTTTTGTAACTATGTTCTTATATTACATAATTAGAGATTTACAAATACATACATCGATCAAGTTCCAGTGTTTCATAATAGAGAAAATTCCCAACCCAAAATTTAAAATATATCTTAAAGATATCCAATATCCTATCTATGACTACCTCAGAAAAGAGATTTCTAAAATCGACTCTAAATGACTTACAAAATAACCACTGCTTAAAAGAAAGTTCTTAGAGTGGCCTCTATCATGATTACAATAACATAATGAAACCTGAAAATTGCTTCTAAGAAGCTCAAACAAATATATTTTAAAAAAACATTTAGTAGCTCGACTTTGAAAAATTTTGAGGTTGACAACACCTAGCCAACCATTCACATAATATCAAAATAAAAAAACTAAGAAGGAGGATTACCAAGCCAAAAAATATGAACATTTTAAAACAACAAAAAAGGGAGTTAAGATGTAGAGCTTGTCAAACAGGAAGGCTGAGGATATGTTTCCCTTCCATATCGAAGCTTGAGTCCACACGTTTATGACACAATGGAGGTTCTATGGCATTTTTTGTAGCTCTCTCACTGGATCAAGGAAGAGTGGTCACCTTTCTACCATCCCTCATTGCATCCACACCCCTAGGGTATGCAAAGGTTTACCTTTTGTATATTCATCATAAAATTAACAAGTGGAGGCTGTCGTCATGTTGGGAGTTGGCTCTTTTGGATATAGACCTTCATCCTCGAGTGGTTTTGCGAAGTTGGGTAACTCTTTTTTGAGAAGGGGCATGCTTGGATTGAAAAATCTAGTTTCTCACCCATGAAAAATAGTCAACAAATATTCTCAAATGAGATTTTAAAATTTTCCCAGCTGAGAGTTTTAGCATAGTTAATAATTTTCATGGGAGATATTTGAAGCGAAGCTAATATTTTCTCTGACGAGAGTTTTTTATTTTCTCGAGTGAGAAATTTAGATATATATCATCCACAAAATCTAGGGTAAAACTCTTGGGTGAGAATATTAAAACTCTTTAATGAGAGATATAGGTTCCCTTTTTTATCGTTCAAGAGTGTTATAACTAAATAAGGGAAGTCAATTATTAATTTCCCTCAGTAATACACAATGATTGTTGGTGCCATCACTACTTAACTAGCCACTGTCATTCCCTAACCAACCATTGCCATTGCTTATCGGCTGAATCCACTTTCACTTCTCAACGACCTCTAACTATCACTGCTTAGCGGCCCCAGGAAATTAACACGTCCTTCTCATTTTTTATGCCTTTGCTGCAAATTCCTACTATTTGGTTTTCCTTTATTCATGCACAGTTCTGTGAAATTAACATATTCCCAATGAATCCATGTAAGAAACATAATGGGATGGGATTTAGTGTGGACATACTTCCTCTAAGTTGGTTCAGGCCAAAATGGATTGAGACTGATTGGGAACAAATCACTAGGAAAAAAATATTTGGTTTCTTTGGTCACCAGGTATGTTGTAGGGTTAGTTTATTTTTGGTAAGGAAAGGATGAGGTCTCTAAAGCAGGGGGTTTGGGGTAAGAAATATATTGAGAGTAGGAGGAGTATTTTAGTTCAAGAGAATGGTGGTATAGTTGAGTAGTGGGGGGTTTAGGATTAGAGAGAGAGAAGTGATAGGGGGAGGGGGTTATAAGAAAGAGGGGGTTATGAGTAGAGATAGCACTACAACAAAAATTGGATTTAGCATCTCTTTTTTCATCCTTTTTGTGTCTATACCATCTTTCAATGTATTTTTCTTCATTTTTTGGACAAAATGGCGCAATTTCACGGGTTGGTGCAATTTTAGGCATTTTTGGTGTCCTTTTTCTAAATCTGGTGCAAATTATGGCATAATTTGCACCGGCTTTTGCACCTAGTTATGCGCCAGGTTTTGCATTAGGTTTTGCAACAGGTTTTGAGCCTAGTTTTGCACCTAATTTTGCGCCTAGTTTGTACATCTACTCTTGTTGCGCCCCCTTTTACACCCATGTTTTCCTAAACTTTTATGCCCTTGTTTTCATCCACCTTTGTATCCTTTTTTACATCCACTTTTGCATCCACTTCTGCTTCTTTTTTTGCATCCCTTCGTTCGCCAAGTTTTGCATCAAAGTTTACACCCTATTTTGAGTCTAGTTTTGCATCTTGTTTTGTTTCAGCCATTTTTGCATCCACTTTTGCATCCATTTTTTCGTCCACTTTTGCACCCACATTTTCATCCCTTTTTGCATCCCATTTTTCATCCATGTTTACATCTTTTTTTGCATCTACTATTGCATCCACGTTTTCATTCACTTTTTTCGCGTCCCAATTCATACCCATTTTTGCGCTTACTTTTACACCCACTTTTTCTTCAACTTTTTCATCCACGTTTGCATATTTTTTTTCATCCAATTTTACATCAATTATTGCATCCCTTTTTGCATCCACTTGTGCATCGGGTTTTGCATTGGGTGTTACGACTACTTTTGCATCTACTTTTGTTGCATCCACTTTCGCATCCAATTTTACATCCATGGTTGTATCCACTTTTGTGCCACTTTTTTCATCATGTTTTGCTTCCATGATTGCATCATTTTTTGCATCCACTTTTGCATCCATTTTTGGTGCACCCCATTATGTGCCCACTTTTGCGCCTACTTTTGTTGCATCCATGTTTGCATCCTTTTTTGCATCCATGTTTTTATCCAGTTTTACACCTAGATGTTGAAGATAAAAATGAGGATAATGATTATGATATTGAGGATGGTTATGATGATGATGATGATGTTGTTGATAATGATGAGAACGATGACAATGATTATGATGATGACAATTATGATGATGAGGAGGAGGAGGAGGATAATGGCAATGACGACATTGCTGATGATTATGATGGCAATGCAATGAATGGTGATGATGGTGATGATGACAATGACAATGATGATGAGTACAATCAAAATGATTATGTTGATCATCTTAAAAAATAAGTTGTTATTTGTCATACATAAATCGTGTGTATCCTCCATGACCCTTTTCCACTAATCGCATATTTTTGGTAGATGTTATTTCTTATGCCAAAGGTAATGATGAATAACTGATGAAAATGTCAATAATCATGATGATGATGTCAAGGAAAATGGTGATGATGATGACATGGATGATTATTATGCCAACAATGATGACTATTGTGATAATCATGATGACAATGAAAAAGATGACGATGATGATGATGATCATCATCATCATCATTTCCATCATCGTCTTCATTAAAAACATCATCACTGTCATTGTCATCTAGTTCATCATCATCATCATTTAAAGCATATGGGATATGTTTACCATTTATAGCATGCATAACAAGTGGTATTATTCTAAAACACCCCAGCAAAGTACAAAATTCAAACCACAAGGGAAACATAATATTGAAATTGTTCCAATTTTCTTTCTCCCAACAAAACATGCTTCATTTTAGGGAATTATGTTAAAATCCATACATTCATAGTCCATCCATACTATACTTGTAATAAATGTAAATATAATACTTAACCGAATTTATAAAATAGGTAAATATTTTATAAACACCCTTATGATATATAAACTTCTTTCACCTTAATAATGGTAAAATATGTAAATATAATAATAACATATAATTAGTATAAATATGTTACTATAGTTCATATGTTAAAAGATTTAATATAAATAAATATATATAGTTCATATGTTATGTGATTTAATATAATTAAATATATACACATATTATTTACTTATACATTATACAAATTAAAATATAGATTAAAACCTATGAAGTTTCATAGGGAGGCGAAGCAAAACATGAAGGATTTTTCAAATATAGATCTATGTACAACTACCCATTTCCCAATGGGGCTTTTGCTAAATCAATCTATGGATTCAAGGTTATGAGTATCAATTTGGTCTATCTGGTCCATCCCCAATTTGGCCATGAGAGGATTTAATTCGGTCATGAGAGGATTTAACATTATTCCTCCCATGAGGACTTCTCATGGCCCATGAGGACTTTTGAGAGTGCCCAGTTGGCAACGTGGGTGTCTTGATTCTCGGGCCAGGACGTTCAAATCCTGGTTTTTGGGGATGGATCAAAGTAAACTAGGAGTTCTACCACTGTTGATGCCTCTATTGTCTCTGTCTTAGATGCTGCTCTCTCATATACTATATAAGATATACCTATGCTGGTGGTGCTACTGATGCTAGGTCACCAAAATTTAGATCGCTATCTCGCCCTGCCCATGGAACAAGAATTTGGTCGAATCTCAAGTCTGCCACATGCTTTCCATTCCAAAAAACTTAACAGTTTTGCATGATTCGATTTCCTTCTGGTACTTTGTGCTGGTTGGGTTTTCCATCTATATTTTCAATTAAATGAGGAATTCGTGTAATGCGGTTTAGTCGTTTTGGCGGATAGGTGTGATTCTTGTAACTGCAAATCTAATTCTTTCAGCCCATGTTGAAATATTTGATATTTTATTGAAAGCACGTTTGAGAACAGAAATTTCAAAAAATGAGGTCAAACATATAAATCCATATCTTACTAAAAAGAGTTGGTATTTGTTTTTATCTAATTATTGGTTAAGATTTTTTAAGATGGAAGGAATTAAAAGAGTAGG
>LPNX010999089.1:96990-120878 GCA_001517045.1 Pseudotsuga menziesii
GGTTATTTATTTTACATTTATGCTTTTCATTTAAGTGTTATTACATTGGAGGCACATTTTATCAAATTCATGAAAATAAAAAATATGTATGTTGGTTTTAAGTGTGACTCACAGTTTATGTTCCTTATTTGGTGAACTCTTTGAGTCTCCTTATTGTCTAAGTCTCTAGCCTAGCACCATGTACCATGATCACAAAAGTGGTAGGTAAGGTCTTTATGCCTCCGTCCATACCTTGCAAATTGCATAAAGACCTATATCTTCTTCCATTGAAAGACTTTCCCATATATGTCTTACGCTACCAAACTTCAAATCATTGGGTTACAGCTAGAAGGTGTGGCCTCCCCTAGTGGGAGGTTCAGTCCAAATCTTCAAAGGTATTAAGCTCAATATAGATAATTTGATCATTTCAACACCTATCCCGATCTAGACTTGGGATGTGATTTGCTAGTCCCTTCGTCGTTGTATTTATTATCCAATCTATTGACACAATCTACTGTGCCAAAGGGAAACATATTTAAATGCAAACAACTTCTTGGAAACAACCATGAAAGTTTAGACTTTTAATAGAACACCCTTTATTTGAAACAAAAATTTTAAGTCAAACTGAGAGATTGCAAATGAGTTAACATAATACGTAAGAGAAACGTTTATTGAACCGCCCTTACACCATGAAACATAAACCACATTAGTATGCTCTCTCATATTCCCTCTTTGATCATTGCAAACATAATCCAATAGTTTGGTTTGACCTAGTTATTACTATATATGGAATTGGAGACACATGGCTTATGCAATCCCTTCCTTATTATGAGTGTTTGACCCTTCATGGTCATAAGTGATAATGCATGCAATATATATCAACTATTGGGAAGATCATGTTATATTGAGCTCATTTCTTTCATTGAGAGCTCTTTAGAAAATGCTCATTATAAAATTATGTCTTGCTTTGTGGGTTGTTCATGTCACTCGAACATTGTCGTTTACTTTCCATAAATAAAATTCCATTATGAAGAGGATAAATGTATGGCTTTAACTTTTAAAAAACATTTCAACCTTGCAATATCTATATTTTGTTGTTAAGAAGGATTTGAGTCTATTTATAAAGATGGTTGTACATATAAAATGCAATTACAAGGGTTCCTCTTGTAGGCTTGGTAGTTGGGGTAGTAGGCTATCATTATCCCCACCCAAGTTCAAAACCCATGACTATATGTACATGACACCTACGAGAGTGTCAAAATTTTCATTAATGAAAAAAAATGCAATTACAAATTGAGATGTTCATCATTCTAGATTATAGTTATTTTTTCTATAGTGTCTCATCACATTTTCTTCTACTTTTATTAAGAAATCATGCATAGATTTTATAGTATTTTCCAAAGCTAAGGGATATTATGTATTTTTAATATTTGAAGTTTTGTACATAAAATTTATTGTAACTAATGTTTTCATTCTCCACTTATCTTAAAAATTTGTTCTAGACTTCAATGTTGTATTATTTTACTAGGTCAATGCCTTTGGATGGTCTCCTCCATTTGTGCCTCTATCTTCCTAACACAACTTGTATCCTAATCCAAAAAAACTAATACGAATATCTATTTGGTTCAAATTCAGTTCCTCAGTATGTTAATTTCAAGATTAATATTGATTACATACATGTACACAACTTTTTATATCCTTTAAATTAATTGCTTCCTAATGATTTCCATGAATCTAACTTGTGATACACCTTGACATTGATATTTTAAAGTACTTTAAGATTAACTTGCCAAGTTATTCTGTTATAGTTAACATTACTTTATACTATTTTTTATGTGTATACATTTTTAATAAATTTTCAATCTCATTTCATTTTTTTTGTTTTTTTTGTTTTTTCACTCCATCACATTTACTCTACATTTTGTTTTTTTTCCTTTGGACGTATCTTTGCACCTTATGGGGCAATTGCTAATTTAAACCAATATATGTATGGAAACTTGGATATTAAAGCACGAACGTACCTGATTATCGACTGCCCTGTTGCATTAAAACACAAAAAACAAATTACATCGATTAAATATTTTGTATAAGTTTGTTTTAAAATTTGCAAATACCTTTTAATCAAAATAATCAACCTAAATTACCAAAAACTAGAAAGCTAACAAAACCATTAAGGGATAAAGTAGTTCTCATTATCTTTTAGAAGAAAGAATCTTGGTGAAAATGTAAAAGACTAGGAGGAAAAACAGCTGCCTATAGATAATGGAGGCTCCTGCTGCTTGCAGACAATGGAGGCTCAGAGATCTTGTGCTTGCCAAGGTCAAGGGATTTATGGCATGGCCCGATAAGGTATGCCAGTCTATTTTTCATCCCCATTTTTTTCCCTTATTTGATGTATGCGATGCATGTTGTTGTTATTTGAATTCGCCACATCAAATTGCAAAACCTGGTTGCTGCAGGAGGGTTCTTTAAAACCCTGCACGAGAAATTCTCCCAGCACATTGCCCAACATCAAGCAGGGTCGATTGCCCAATATGTGCGGATATTTTCTTATTAATCCTATAATTGCAAAACCTGGTTGCTGCATGAGGGTTCTCTAAAACCCTGCATGAGAAATCAAACCCTATATCATATATTAGTGTTTAAACCCAAGCGATGGATGCAAGTTTATGTTTTTTTTGTGTTTAAACCCAAGTGATGGATGCAAGTTTTTGTTTTTTAAGGTGGAAATTGCCTACAGATTTTCCCCTAATATAAAAACAGGTTTCTTTATCAATTTAACCCGAAAATAAAGTCCTCCCATCTCAGTTTTAATAAACTGGATAAATTGGGTTATTATATCGAGTGCGAGGCTATCTGAATTCACCCCAGTCCCTATAGTGTAATCATCTGCAAACCATCCATATTGGAGCCTGGACATCTTCACTTCATCTTAAAAACTTGATTTGTGTGCTAACATGTGTCTCCTCTTCCTGTAGGTGTCTCCTATACATATTTGTCACCTTCTTTGATTGTCTGGTTCGTCTGTGCAGGTGCAAATTAGGTTGCATGTCTTAGTAAACTGCGACCAACATTTCTATATCCTCATTGTCAGTTATTCTTCCATGTAGGTGCTTTCTGCTTCTTCCACAATTGACTGATGTGGTATCTGAATTCAAGCAAGTATCTTGACTGCTGGTCTAACATGCCTATCTTGACTGCTGGGCCAACATGCCTATCTTGACTGCTGGGCCAACATGCCTATCTTGATTGCTGGTGCTACATCTTGCAGCAACATTTTTCTGCATCTGTTTGTTTTTATGTCTACAAAGAATGGTCCGTGACAAAACTTGGAAATAGATTTGCACTTTCTCTGCAAATTATAGGTCTTTTTTCTTCATGGGCACCACTTGTGGTTGAAGTTAGCACACATGGGTGTAGATCTAGAACTATCTGCAAGTTTGTGCCAGTGAAACAAAGCTTTGCGGATCTTCTCCGATGCCATGATGTCTAGTTGGCTGTTACATTTCTGGAAAAGGTGTATTATTTCATTACATCCATAATTTTCAAATATTTCTCCCATCACTGCCTGTCATGGATTCATGCCTTCCTCTTGTCAATGGCATGTTGTTTGGCATCTCTTTCTACCTCAGGTGTGAAGCATCTCTCTCTGGCCGGCATGGACTTGATTTGAGCATTGAAAGTCATCTTTGATCTTCTGTTTATAGCTTTCAAAGCTATTTTTGAATCTTTTTATATAATTCCTCAACTCTTCTTTAAGTATTCTAAATATTTTACCTTAGAAATTCAAAAGTATACACTTTCAAAAAACTGTTGAAAAATAGATTCAGACTCGCCTGCTCTCTCCTTATTTGTTGGGACTACATTTGTGGCTTTTCAATGTTCACACAGTCATAAGTTCTAGGCTGGTACCACTCTGATATCATGTAGGTTTGTGGAAGACCTGCATAGACAATAAGAGAGGGAGAGGAAGAGGATACTTCTATTATTGTTTGAGCAATGTTCATATTGTACATCTTTATTCATGTGTGGTAGTTAGACAGTACTGGACTTAAACAAACTTTGTAACTACTAACAAAGAGAGAGAAGATACTTTTAATATTGTTATATAATGCTTATATTGTACACTCCTTTATTTGTATGTGTGGTAGTTAGACACTATTAGACTTGGAAAAACTAACTCTAAACACTAACTTGAACATTAACATTACGCCACTAACATTTCACTGTGCCTTTTTTTATATATAAATTTTTTATTGACTGTTATCACTACAACAATTTTAAATTTTTATAATTTATAGATGTGAAAAATTTTCCAATTTGTTTATATGCGTAAGGCTATGCTTGCATGTATGTATGTTTCTCTTAGTTAAATTTTGTTTTCATTTTTTATATTTCTGTGGTTGATGTTATTCTTGTGGGAGTGCTTTGCTAGGGTCAAGGTTTTGATGTGATTATGGGCTAAGTTTGCCCATGCTTTTTTATCCTTACTTCAAATGAGTGATCCGTCTCTCTGATATATAGTTTGTTGCATGGACCCATAATCTTGTAGATGTGTTTTTGTTGTCAAGGGTCCCTGGGATCCTTGCTCGATTTTCATAGAGAGATATGGTGTTTCTTCTTGTGGGAGTGCTTTTCTAGGGAAAAAATCTTGATAGGATTATGGGTTAAGTCATCCCCATGGTCCTTGATCCTTATATCGAACGAGCATCCTATCTGTCCTATGTATTGTAATGTCCCGGTTTTGACCCCATTACATTAGATGTATATGATGTATATATATTGTAAATGATCATGGTGTGGAGCTAAAGGCCAAGGCCCCACCATTGATCGATAATGCTATGTTTTGGATTTAGATTGTCACCGATGGTATATCAGGGCATGCGGCATATATTATGATGGTCATCATGTAAATATGCATCTATAAATAATTAAAATGAACACAACCAGCTATGGTCGCGGCAACTAAATCGAATGGGGCATGATTTTCCCAAGGATAAGGATGTGGGGGGGGGGGGAACCAATGTGTCATCTTCCTTTGTTTTACTCCAACCACCTTCAGTTAATAATTTCTGCTGGTAGCTGAGGGAAGTTATGGAAGTTAATTATCTAGGAATGGGTGTGGCAGGACTGTCATTCCTTGCCCCCACGCACACTCCACCCAGTAGTTGACTTCTGAATGGAAAGGAAAAACGACTATCACACACAGGCGGACATTCTTCTTCCTCACCACGAGTTGTTGAGCACCCATGCACTGAAAATTCGCGTCCTCCTGGTAGCTATTCACCTTCACGCACTTCCCATTTGGCTTCTCATTGTTTTCACGCACAGGAATTCTTCTGGGTTTGAACCACGCATTTTTCGTCTCCAATTCGTGTCCTCTCCATTGTTGTGCATTCTCACGCAGAGGGATTCCTTCCCATTTTTGGTCTTCACGCACAGGATTTTGCTGGATTTACCCAAGTAGCAGTTTTTCTCTACGGATGGGTGAATAGTGTGGCCGTATCCTGTACTCACGGGATGATTTTGGGTTCTGCATTGTTGCTCACGCTCACCCACAGGCTGGGAGACTGTAATTTCTTCCCCAACTCGGTCTGTGTATGTTTTCGGGGTGATTTCGTTGCTAGGACGGGTTGTGTTTTTCCACGTTGTTGGTTGTGGTCTTCCTTACATGCTGGGGGCTATTGTAAATTCGCCTGAGAGTCATTTTGGCCACGATAGGGCCAATAATGACTCAGAATTCATTTTCCCTGTTTAAGCTGTGACAGTTGACTTGATTACATATGTGCAATGGTTGGTCTTCGGACTATGAGAGGAGCAGAGATGTTGGCTTAGTTTTTCTTGATAAACCTGGTGGCTGGAACCACACAGATAGAGCTAGAGGGATGACCTTCTTCTCCATCACCCCTGAATAGCACTGGAAGGGAATGCAGGGCCTAAGGGACTGTGTAGCAAAGAAAGGACTGATTCCTTGTGTTGGGTGTGGATGGGTGTCTTAGAGGTCAGGATAGTTCCGGTGTAGGTGTCCTTGGCTCTGTAATGAGCCCACCAGCTTAGCAATTTGCCTTCTCCAGCTCCTTAATGGCCTGATAAACCCAACTGTGTTGGCTTGGCTGTGTTTTGGACATCCTTGGCTATGTGTAAGCCTGCTAGTTCCCTTATTCCTTGGAGAATCATGACCAGCTCGGGGGTGGCGGCGTTGCTGAGAGATTAAGGAGCACGCTGGCTTATGGTTGGGTGGAATGTTGCAGCGACGTAGCTGGTTGCAGATCGAGTTCATCATAAGATAAGTGACCTTGTGTATTTTACCTCTGCAATTCTATAGTTACTGTTAATTAAAATTAAATGAACATGTGAAAGAATGCTTGTGTGAATGCATGATTGATTCTGCTGTGCAAGAAACATAATGGTAGTTGTGTATGTTGAACAATTGCCTCTGCTCAATGATAAACACTCATGTGTGCATTTTTAGCTGCAATGCATTTCATTATCAGCATCCTGTTTCAACATTCTGTTTAGTAAATTTTTATGAATTTACATGTTCATGGGCTCTTAGCCCAGTCGGATTAAGCTTGGGTCATGTCCTCCTCACCGGTCGGAGGCATGGGAACGTGACATGTATGTTTTGCTGCATGGACATGTAATCTTGCAGACGCCTATTTGTTGTTGAGGGTCTGTGTGATCCTTGATGGATTTAAGAATCCCTCTGATAACATACCATTAGAGGAATGCTAAAATCCCTCCAATGGTAACATCCCTCTGATAACATACCATTATATGTATGCTAAAATCCATGAAGGATCCCATGAATCATTGAGGGAAGAAAGGTGTCCACAACATTGCATTTGTGTTGAAAATCATATATAGGAGAGATGGGCCACTTGTTTGATGTAAGGATCAAGGATCATGGGGAATACTTATCCCATAATCACATCAAGACCTCTACCCTAGAAAAACATTCTCACAAGATGAAACACCATATTTGTCTTGAGGATGCCAAAGTCATTCTAAGAGTAGATCATTACTGAAAATGGTGTCTAAGAAATGCTATAAAATAGAAAAGCATCTCGAGAATTTAAACTGGGATGGTATACTAAATATTTGTGAGAGCTGAATTCCTTTATTCCAGCATCAAATAAATTATATAAATGGGTAAACTATCAGCAGTCCACAATTTGAAATGAAGGTTACTATGTTTATTCTTGTTTTGTCTCCTGCCTGGCATGGGTTTTGCTGCTCCAATTAAACATATAAATATGATGATTGGTGGCCCACTCAAAATCAACTTGCATCCTGAAGATGAGCCTGGATAGAAATTTACAACTATTTTTCATTTGGCTAATTCCATACTCTTATGCCATAATCACCTAGGTCTTGCACCTAGAATTTAACCTGACGAATAGACTGATATTCTGTTGCTGAAATAAAACAAAGTAGAAATGTCAAAAGCATCTGTTAACAGAAAAAAAAAATAAAAAATTGCAAAGTGTTAGATGAGATACACAACTAAATTGAGAAACCATCAAATATCAATTGATGGCTTATCTCTGACTTCAAAATTATGGATCATTTTGAAAAGATTTGAAAATTTATCAGTTAATTGATGTCTCTCAATCATTTCACTTCAATTTCACTTGACAAATTGGTGAATCCTACATAACTAGCAGTAATCTTGGAAATGCTAAGAACCACCTTCAAAATACCTCTCTCTACACTAGTTCTCTGGGAAGATGAGACCATCCACAGAAGCCAATCAAAATGATCATGACTTCCTTTACAATGATGGCATATAAGGCTGTGGCCTTAATATTCTAAATTGGTAATCACGTATCTCTGGTAGTAAGTGTTCTACAAGGGAAGGGTTGCTGCATAGAAAATTGATTATAAAAATTTAGATAGATCCTGAAAAAGTGCCTGGCTCTCACTGTAACTGTTCAGTTATGTAGAGGTTTTCCTTACCCGGACATGTAAGACATATGTTCATGGTGTTCCAGAAAGTACAGAACACACATATAACCCAAAGAAGTTGCATGATATGACTCAAAAAAATCATATATACTTGCAAAATTATCTATAGTAAGGTCCTAAATAGAAAACATAGATCTCAGTGCTGAGGCTGGACAATATTATAACAAAAACAAAAAACCACAATGAAATAAAAGAATACCTGTGCACATACTGCTCTCCCAAATATACCTGCAAAGTTTTTTAAATATGAACAAAAAACATAGATTAAAAGAAATTCATTCCAAAACTAAATTGATCATCTTTATTATTAGAGTAGAAATACATTAATAATTAATAACCAATCCTCATAAGCAGTAGAGTGTTACTAAAATGAGCTGCTTTCTTGCTAATAAATATCGTTTGAGAAGTAGCCTACCGAATCATGAAGCTGCCTTGCCTCCCTCTAAACCCTGATAGACATTTTTCTTAACGATTATCTACAACATATTTCTGATCTCAATCATTATAAGTCTTTCTCAAGTGTTATCACATTTCATGACCATATTACTTGGGTGTTACAATGTCCATCTCCAGATCTATCAACAGGCTGCTACAGGCATGTAAAATGCACTCTCTTTAATATATATCAGAAGTTTGGATGTTTGTTTATTAACCATTTGATTCTTTGTCAATGTTGTTTCCTTGTTATAGTTTATAAACATGTTGTATGAAGTTTTTTTCATGGAAAAACCTTTTTTTCAAGCTATGATATGATACTCGAACAAACTCCTAATTAAAACACAACAGTAGAGTGTTATCAATGCTGAGTTGAGAACTCCTACAAACTTTCAAAGTATACTTCTGGACTAATGAATGATCACCAATACAAATTCATTTAAGGTTATCATTTGGTCTCTAATTGATGTTGAAGTTGCTACAGGGAACACTAAAATATATAGGTCTGCAACATCCTTACCTATTGGAAATCTGCCCAGATTATAATGCTAGTTGCTACAAGGGTTTTCTTTTGTGACTAATCCCATGCCTCAGACTGTTGTGAGAGACCTCTTTTTATGACTGTTTATTGTGAAAACAAGATTATTTATTGTTGTTTTGCTATATTCCAAATGAAAAAAATTTCTAAGACTGAGGGTGACATATTCATTAAGGCATTGTTCTTATATGTGTTTAAATGTGTGCCCAATAGCTTTACTACAGTTGCAATGTCTTGATGTTTTTCTCTTTCCTTGTTCACCATTACTGTGAAGCCCCTCTTTCTTTTACTACTGGCCCCTACATTTATGCACCTTCATAAAGGTGTTCAATCAATACCCATCTTCAACACTTTTCAATTTCATTTTATAGCATTATATAATTATGCTATTTTAGGCCATCATGTTTTCCAACTTGGGTGTAAGCTGTAGTAATAATTATGCTCTTTTAGGCCAAACACCATTGAAAAATGCAAAGAGCTATAAAGGAAAAATGATTTTGCAGATAGTCAAGTGGACACAAGTATGAGTCTCTGACATAGATACGTCGAACAAGGAAAAGGCACAAACTTGTATAGTTAGTGCATAGTAAGAAATTAGAAAAATAAAGAAAGATAGGGACCACAAGAGGTAGGATCTAGATAATCCAAAACAATACAAATTTTTGAGGTTTGGGTTGACAAAATATTGCACAATATTGAGTATCAAACAATTTTTTGACTAGACTATTTCCTTTACTACATTGGCAACTATGAAACCCGATTCGTCCAAAAGGGCCTGCATTTCCCATGTCCACGTGTCAGACATGGACACGCTGACAAAGCGTGTCTGACACATCTTTGCAGTGTGTCCTATTGTTACGGAGAGAAATTCCTATGGCTTGGGGTACCACAACAGACAGCTTGACTCCAGAAATCAATCCTTTCCAATATGCAAGAGAAATCAAATATCTAACACTAAAGGATCAAACCTCGTACCTTATTTCAAACGGTTGAAGTAGATTCCCGTTGAGCTTTCCAACTTCAACTTGAATTGATGAATCACTTCCTCAACAACAAGTAAACAAGACAAGCATACTATATATATTGGTGTTAGATCTACTCTAGCATATATAATCAACAATGTATAATCATTTGAAATCATCCATGGATAAAATATTCATTCAAACATACATTATTGGACAGGAAAAGATATTTCTATTAATATAAAATCAGAGATTACAATGGATACAACCTCTGTCGGCACGTCTGCAAATCAGAGAAACTGAATCCCCCACTTGGTCCTCCACCACCTCACTCCTCCATCTCTCAATAGCAAGCTCACAAGCAAAAGGAAAGCTTGGGAAGAACACCAAAGTGCTCCAAGGGACAAAGGGATGCAGACTCAAGCACAATTTCTGGCAACAATGGACTATAGTTTCTTTTCTCTCAATTCTCTTATGCCTTCAATGTATCCAAAGAGTTCCTTATATAGCTTTTCAAAGGGGTACTGAAAGGTCAAATCCGAGAAATCTCAAGGCATATGGAAGGCCAGGAGACAAGTGAGTCAGATCCATGTCAAGGAAAACTCCAAAAGGATTTGGATTTTGTACACATCCCGATGTACACGGTTTTAGGGGTCAAACCCGTGTATATATGCGATAAGAGGTTTAAAAGTCGTGTATAGCAATTTTCACATGTTTATAGGGATGGTCTAGGAAACATCAAAGGACAAAAAATAGTCCAAGGGGTCTAAGGAGTCTATAGAGGGACAAGGGAAGGCCATACAAGTGTGATTCACCTGGTTTGGTAAAATCAGCTATAACAGATGCCCCCTAATGTGTGAAGTCAGAGGGGTCATATGGTGGCCGAAATACATTATAATTCCATCCCAGAAGTGGAGTGATGAAGAATCCTAAGGAAGACCAGCCACCCAATCAGCATAGTACAATGATACAACTCTACACATAACTACAAATGCATCTAGCAGTCCCAGATACATAAGAGTACAATGGCCATGAATAGGCATGATACAAAATATCACATAAGTGGTCATCGCCACATACAATATACATAGATCAGAATCTCCATGATGAAGATATACAAAGGATCATGATCTCCATAATGGCTGAAGATATACAATGGATCAAGATCTCCATAATAGTTGGAAATGTCTGACATATACTAGAATCAAGTCATGAGAGATGAAATCTCATGAACATTGGCACGATCAAAGAGGTAGCATATAAGAGATGCCACCAATCTAGAAGGTCTTCTACACAAACCGCTATGAGTAGATGTCCTACTATGTGAATAGAGGTGTCGAGGTCGAACATAGTATTCCATTGTCTGATTACCGAACATTGATGTATACCGTTAATAGACACGAGATCACCCACCGATAATGATAATGGGAATCAAGGTACTAGAGTGCAAACTAATAAGTGTGAATAGATGTGTTGAGGTCGAACACTTGAGAGGATCCATCAATCAAGGGACATTAATGTATTCCCAAATACTGTCGATGGCGAGAGAACCTGCCACTGATGACTGCAAGTCTCAAGGCACTCAAAAATGACTCTAGATTCCAATCCCAGAATAAATGATCTGAAGTCAATGGGGTGAAATCTACTGGAAGGAGGGCATTAAGGCATCCCCCATCATCCAACATGACGTACTCAGCAAAGCTGTATAATATGGAAGGACTCAATCATAAAGTGCATGAACCAGTAACAGTACCGGGAATGGCCAACATGCAAAGTCAAGATAACTAAGGAATGGCTGACTCAGGTTTCAACTTCCTTCAAACCAGAGCATAACGATGAATGGTGACTGAATAAAGGTAGCATAGACTCGACATACAAAACTGGGACATCTCTATGACATAGGAGGCATCGACAAAGGATCCATGGGGACTGGAAGCTTCTCCAGTCGATGGAGATAAACTCATATAAGCGAGTACAACTCCTAAAGTCAAACTATAAACCCAACCAACGGATGTGATATACAGTGCTCTGTTCAAAGGTGACATGACTCGACAGCTTCCAAAAGATAACATCTTTCCTTGTCCAAATTTTTAGTTTTTTGATTTTTTTTGGACTTTTTAAAATATTTAAAAAGCTTGAAAAATAATAAAATTACTTTATAGTTACAGACTAGGAGGAGACAAGTGTCATATGGGAAAACAAACTAGTTCCAAGCAGTGGAACATACATATTCTCAATGCAAGGATACACGTGTAGGATAGCGACACTCAAGGGAAAGTCCCCTCCTAGTAAAAATAGGGAATCAAGCTGCAAAGGATATATAAGATGGCTCTGCATGGCTAGACATGAGACAAGCTCGGGCTATATGGTTGAAACTCAATGTCAGGGAAGCCAGCGTAAGGCTCAATAAGGTAGGCAAAGCTCATGATAAGGCAATTACAACTTGACATAAGGGAGTCCTGAGGGGAATAGGCCAGCGAAATATCAAGAGGAGTATGAAGCTCTTGCGAAATGTCATGGCAATACTACACCATGGACTCCCACACCCTAAGGGACAAAATGTCGGCATGGGCACCAAATGTAAATAAGGCGCTAAATAGGGTACCCATGTAAGGTCAATCTCTACCACTCATATCATGCCACTTCTAAAATAGCAAGAAGGTCCCGTGACATAATAGAGTGGGTTCATACCTAAGGCTATAATAAAATGGTCATAAGGTCATGCAAAATGCAAACGGTGATGAAACCTAACCTATATGCCAGTTTAGACATGATACCTGAAATCGCCACGAACGGGTCAATCCAATGGTTGAAACGACGCTCAAAAAGGTCTCCTACATCATAGATTAGTTTAAACAGTCCAAACTATAGGAAAGGGGGTAAAAATTTTCAAAAATTTGAAAAATTTCTATAAATAGTAAAAAAATCAAAACATTATAAAAAATTTGAAATTTTTACCCATTTGAGCTCAGAACTTCAACAGCGAATTCCAGGAGATCCATCCGGCGGAATCCACTACCATTTTTTCTAGGTACTTACCCATGCTCTACTCTTTCATTTTGATGCAAATTTTGTCAAATTCCATGGTGTATTTAGGATTCTAGGCTAGTCTAAGATGCGCGCTATGGCCCATGAGGAAATTGATGGTTTTTTTTCGTATAGGGTTGGATATACGCGGAAAACGCCCTCAAAGTTACGTACATATGCGGTTGTTTAGCAAACAGTCGCGTATGTGGCCATGCTTAATGATTTTTAAGTATTATAATGGACAAAACTCAAATTTTATGTGTAGGATGGTCCTGGAATGGAGAGAACGTGAACATGATGATGTAGAAGAGGCAGTAAGGGCAGATATAATGGCTCAACAAGTGTTACGTGCATGCGGGCTTTACAAATTTTGGTGTCTTGGTGGCTTAAGAGACAAACCAAGACTATTGCAGATGTTAGTGGACTACTGGGATCCAGATTCAGAGTCATTCCAGATAGATGGGATGTTCCTCACTATAGAAGTGGAGGACATATACTTTATTACTGGACTTTCCCGATGGGGGGAAGTTCTGAGCTTATGCTCTCGTGGGCCTGGAGGTGGCCTGACTATAGATGAGTATATTGCGGTGTACTGCTATCTAGACATGGAGAAGGTGGGGAGTCAGATCTCATCTAACTCCATACAGGTGCTGGGCCTAAAGTCCATCCTACTGACACTAGGAAGGATAGCAAGCTTAGCTTCACTCCACCAAGCCTCGTGGCCTCTGATGTTCTATGCAGTGGAGTGCATGAGACCCATGGTATACGATTGGAGCACTGTGTTACTGGGAAACATGAAACACCAGCTCAGTGAGTGCAAGATGGGTAGAGTGTGAAACTTCGGTTTCAACAGCATACTGAGCATGTTTTTCTTTGAGCGTGTTCCGGGATTGAGACCTAGAGTTGACGTTCCTCTACACAGGGTTCGATATCTAGATCAATGGTGTTGGGTGGATGCGATGCACAGATTGGGTGGAGGTAGGGTGTCCAACCCCTATCTAGCTAATTTATTTCTGTGGTGGCGATGATAGATAGTTTCCATCGATGACTACCCCTATGCGGGGATATATTTTTGGGGAGACCTGGACATGCTGCTACCACCAAGATCGGCATATGGTGACATTGGTAATGAATCTCGGCCCTCTTTTTAAAAATTTTGTGTTATTTAATTTTTTTTTGTTTTCTGATTATGTGGAATCAAAAGACATGTTTTTGGGTGACAATACATAGTGACATCTACCATATGCATGTAGATGTGGGACCACAGTGGCCTGAAGGCTTCCCTTGTCATAGATGGAGGGGAAGAGGAGACGATATCATGGGTGTGGATGCGGAGTGGATGCTCCAAAGCATTCATACCAACTTCATAACATTGACACACAGAGTACCCATGGCGCAAATCGAGGACTTGCCTGAGGCCATGCAGCGCTAGGTGGTGGGTGTACCACGAGCATGGGTGCAGTTATTTTGATGGCTAGCTAGAGCCGTAGTGACATTCCACGATCACAACCCCCCTCTTCCTCCACAGGCTTAGATACCTGGGAGTGATACATTTTGTACTACCATGTATTTATATTTTGGTGGCTCGAGAGCCCCATTTTTGTATTATGACACTATGTATTACCACATTTTGGATGTTTATAAAATCTTTTATGATGATTGATTGATTTATTTAAATGTGTAAAAATTTATGTTTGTGATGAGCTTATTGTATATGAAACAAATGCCAATCTAACACGTAGTTAGCATATGAGTCAGCAACTTGATTATTAATTCTTGAAATATGTATGTATGTTATATTGTCAAATTGCCATTCTAATAATCTCACATGTAAGAATCTTCTTAATAATGTCAGATCTCTAACATGGTACAAACCATTAAGCTGTGACACTACTAACTCCGAATCAAGTCGTACCTCAAGAGAGAGAACACCATGTGAAATGCCATCCTGTAGAAATTCAATAACGACACTATACTCAGCAACATTGTTTGAAGATGGCTGAAAACATACGCCTCCTAAAGAAAATACCTGACCCATAGAAGTATAAATCACCCAAGCAGTAGAGGCTGAGTGTTGAGTGTGATGGCTAGCACCATCTGCAAATCCTATGAAGGTGGAAGATTCCACTAACATCTGCCCAAAGAAAGGAAAACTAATCACAAACCCGATCACCATAAGAAAAAGACCTACCTATGCAAAAATGTACAATAATATACAATAACCAGCCTTGGCTAAAAATCATGCACAATACTTTTTGAGATAGAGCCCATTTCTAGGCTCCGCCAAGGCAGTTCCCTCATAATCCACTAACTCATAAGCGCCCTTCTCTAACACATGTTTAATGACATAAGGACCATGCTACATGGGGTTAAACTTTCCTGCCCCCAAGGGTTCTTTCAGTTGATCCCACAAAAGGACCAAGTCTCCCTCACTAAACCTCCTTGGATAGACAAACTTATCGTACTGGACCTTTACACGATGCTTATTTACTTGTAGAGCCATCAAGGCATCTCGACACTGCTCATTAAGTTGCTCTAGGTGGACCAAATGCTCCTCTAATGGGGAAGTGTCTGGTAAGAGCTCTATGGCTAGATTCAAAGAAGGAATCTTGCACTCAACCTGCAATACCAACTCCACTCCATGTACAAGTTGATATGGAGAAAAACCCGTGGTAGTATTAACAGCGGTTCTATATGCCCACAAAGCAGGATATAACATAATGTGCCAATTATTCTTGCTTTGTGCAATGGTTCATTGGAGAATGGATTTGAGTGATTTGTTCACTGCTTCTACCTGTCCATTCACTTGAGGGTAATAAGAGGAGGAATGCTCTTTTTTATACCCTAACTTTGATGCCAACTCTTCCATCATACGATTCTGAAAGTGTGAGCCATGGTCAGTGACAAGCTCTTTCGGAATACCGAACCGAGTAATAATCTGGTTGAATACGAAGTGCGCAGATGTCTCACCATCGGATTTAACTGTAGGCATATCCTCAACCCATTTCATGAAGTAGTCAACAACCAATATGATATGATGATGCCCCCCAGTTGAAGCTGGGTTGTAATCCATAAAATCAAGCCCCCACTTAGTGAAGGGACCGACGGTGATGATGGGATGTAACGGGGCAGGTTTCGAGTGCATATTATGTGCAAACACCTAGCAAGGGTGGCACCTCTTGACTGCATCTACACAATCCTTAAAGATCGATGGCCAGAAATAACCCGCTCTTAAGATTTTTGGGCTATAGAAAGCCTAGATAAATGACCACCACATGCCCCTCCATGGAAATCATTCAGCACAACCTCAGCCTCTTCATGATTTAAAAAATGACATAAAATGGAATCTACCCCATGGCGGTACAAAGTGTTATCCACTATGAGGTAATTCTTAGACACATGACGTAACCGTCGTCATTCATCTCGTGAGAGGTGAGTAGGGACCTTCAATGTTTGTAAATATATAATAATATCCCCATACCATGGGTCTAAAGTTGAGATTAAATTGATGTGCTTATCGATAAACGTATCTTCACGAACCAACTCCTTGGCCTCACTTGGGAAATCCGATATAAGCTCCGCAAAAATTAACGATTTCTTCGATTTTGACGAAACAAACTCGAGATCGAATTCTTGCAAGATGAAAATCCATTTATTATATTTTCCCCCAATCATCCTTCGAGTGAGGATGAATTGAAATGGATTGACATGGGCTACAACCAAGGTCTGGCGAAGGAGAATATAATGTCTCAACCGTTGAACCGCATGTACGGTAGCTAAGGAAAGCTTCTCAACATGGGAATAACGGATCTCCATGTCAATAAAATTCCAACTCAGATAGTATATGACATGCTCTTGGAGCTCCTCATCCTCTTGAACCAAAACCATGCCAATCGTCTCCATGGACACGACCACATAAAGTAGAAAATCATGGCTATAGTCTGGGGGGCTAATCACTGGGGCCGATGCTAGGGGTCGCTTGAGCACATCAAAGGAATCCTAGGCTTTCTCATCCCAACAAAAGTTGGTGTCCTTCTTCAAAAGATGCATAAAGCCTCTAGTCAAATTGGAAAAATTGACAACAAATATTTGTAAGAAGTTTGCCATACCTTGCAAACATTGAATATGGTGAATGTTTTTTGGGGGAGACAACTGAAGTATTTCCTCAACCTTCAAAGGGTCGACTCTTATACCCTCCTTAGAAATGATGAATCCTAATAAGCGACCAGACTTCACACAAAAGATGCACTTGTGAGTATTTAACCTGACCAAATAATGGTGGCACCTTTTTAATACTAATCTCAAATGATAGGAATGATGTATTCCCATACGAGAATGAGTAGTAAGGTCATCCAAAAACACTTCGATAATCGATTTGAGATCATGGAAGATCAACGTCATAGCCCGCTGAAAAGTAGCTCTGGCGTTCTTAAGGCTAAAAGATATTTTTTGATATGCAAAAGTTCCCTAAGGACAAATAAATGTGGTCTTATGTTGGTCCTTGGGTTTAATTTGTATCTAATTATATCCGAAAAAGCCACCCATAAAGGAAAAAACCTCGCTACCCACACACTCATCCAAAATTTGATCAATAAATGGTGTGGGGAAATTGTCCTTAGGACAGGCATGA
The DNA here is from genome assembly GCA_001517045.1 of Pseudotsuga menziesii. Classification (NCBI taxonomy): domain Eukaryota; kingdom Viridiplantae; phylum Streptophyta; class Pinopsida; order Pinales; family Pinaceae; genus Pseudotsuga; species Pseudotsuga menziesii. Next base: position 114,530 of record LPNX010999089.1, read on the forward strand.
TTCAACTCGTGGAAATCAGTACATATGTGTATTGCTCCTTGCTTCTTATCAACTGGAATGGGGTTTGAAACCCACTCTGTCAAGGGAACGTGATAGATAAAACCATCTTTCAACAGTTTCTCTATCTCTGCCTTAATCGTGGGTGCTTTCCTAAGATTCACTGCACGCAAGCATTGTCGAACAGGTTGAGAATTAGGATAAGTGATCCAAGAGGATATTGGTGGCCACCCACCTATTCCTCTTGGACCCCCACCATTGTTTCTTTCAGTTTTCCAGTTTCCTTAATTGTAGCACAATTTACTATTTTTAGCAGTTTTCAGGTCCTAAACTTCCGGAGCCATTTTGAGGCCCTGAACGACGTTTTTTTGGCATCGAATGGTCGGGAAAATATAAGTCCATTTTGAACTCAATATTTTCCATTTATGGATGTAGTCCTTAAATAGATATTTCTAACGATATATCATGCGTATCAAATGGAGGTAGTATGCTAAAGTTACGACCCCGGGAAATTGATGTACCAAGTTACCCAATGGGGCCCACATTAAGGCGTTTCACCTCCTAGGGTTAGGTTTTTGGATGTGTACAGTTTCCATTGTTTCTCAATAATATATAGGCCTTTGAGCCTCATTGTAACACAGAGTTTAGAGGCATGTAGCCACCACATCTCTTCTCAGAGATAAGCTACCAGCACTCTAGCTAGTTTATTTCCATTCTATATGTAAACAAGTTTCATTTATTGATTAATGAAATGAAGTGTTATTTCCATTGCATATTTGTTTCTATGGTTATTTGTGTATTCTATTGTGTTCCTGCATAAATTTGGATCAATAAGTCTTAATCTCGTGTTCAACAATGCGAGGGTCGATACCTGGAATTTCGTCGTAAGACCAAGCAAATATATCACGAAATTATTTAAACAGCTCGGTGTATTCTTAAATCTCAGCATGGGAACATTCTGCCCCAATATAGACATTCTCTATGCTTCCAGGATCGCAAGAGATATTGATAGGAATCATTGGAGATATATTTGCCATGTTCCCATCAACCATCGAACCAAGAGAGCTTAATGGAACCATGGGACTACCAATTCTCTCACTAAGAACCTCCCTAAAGTCCTCGCACTCCAAGAGGTCAAGCTTGAGAAGAAAGTAAGATCTATGATGCAGCTCTCCCCATGGTGGCTCAACTCCTGACATGGGATAAATAATTGCTTCATCTGAAGGAAAAACACTATCAAGGAAGTCGTGCACGTGAGAAGACTGAACTACCCATGCAGGAAGCACATATGGGTCCTCCTCCTCCGTCCATGAAGAGAAAGGACTAGGCTCTGCAATACACCCAAGATTATCTTGATAAGCTACCATAGTTGCAAGCAACATCACGTCCGTCACGATGGGCTCACTCGAAGTATTCAGTGTAGGAAGAATCCAAGGATCTTCCATATGACTCGTGCGAAAATACATCGATCTCATAGATGTCAAAGCCTCATCGAAACTAGACCCTATCATAAGGATAGGTGTAGGACAACTAAATCTTCCCATAAGGGATGGATACATGCCCACACCCACACTCCCAGTTACTGGCTGAGAGTGCTCTACAATCAGGATCGAAGCTCCCAAAGATGCGGTAACTGATGGATTCTTGAATGACATTTGATCAATCGTAACTATCTTCCCATTAAATGGAAAGCATACAACGCGAAATAGTGAAGAAGCTATGGCTTGCATACTGTACATCCAATTCCTATCCAGCAAGAGATTGTAGTCAAGGGGCGCATCAACCACCTCGACCTCTATCGCAATGGTCTTCCCTCCCAAATGGACCTTAAGGGAAGGAAGGATCCCTTGTGGCCTAAACGATCTCCCATCAAACGTAGTTAACATGGTCGTAGATTTAGACAACTCAGGGGAACCTAAACCCTTCCAACATGATAAATATATCACAGAAGCAACAACACTTTTGTCAATCACATTGCACTTGACAGTCATGTTGAGACATTCTACATGAATCAAAAGAGACACATAGTAAGGAAAGCGAGGCTGAAGTCCTGCGATTTCAAATTTAATCACGGAGGAATAATTATCATCATTCACACCAAGGGTAGAAAGCAAAGACTTCCTTTGCCAAGGACAACTTTGAAGTACTTCTAGTGCAGACATCACACAAGGAGTGTGGCCCAAATCCTCGACAACAGAATAGTTATGGGCGGCTTGGGCATTAGGATTGTGCCCCGACTACTTAAGGACTCCCTTAGGAATGCGGGGTGCAACTTCAGGTTTATCCATAGGTTTTTCAATACACAAAGGAGTCCCTGGTGGATCAGGTTCCTTTCCTGGTTTGGGTTGTGACGAACCATAGTCCTTCCCACGGGTCATAACCTTCATAGCACGCACCATGTTAATGCAACCATGACCACTACCCTCCGGTAGATCTTGATCACCACCAGAATGATAATGGGTCCTCGAGTTCATGTTTTGATTATGAGGAAAAGGGTTAGTCAGCATAGCTGGGCCCTGTGCTAAGAATGTCCAGGCTTCATCGATACAAGGGCACAAGTAAGTGAGGTGATATTCCTTACACAACTTGCAAGGAAATTTAACCTTACATTTAGGTTGCTTATCGCCCCCAGCATTATGGGCATTCTTTTCATTAGTACTATCATTTTCATTCCTATTCCCACCCGTATGATTATTCTTACCCTTCTTTTTATTCCTTTCGGGTTGCTGGTTACCCTTCTGGTCTGACGATTGCACCGAAAGCACACTCACCATTTGGGTGGGTTGAGACGAGGCTATGGCTTGTCTCGAAGTAGATTGGTTGATTGACAATTGAATGACTTGTTTCATAACCGAATCCATAGGTTTAGCACTCGCACAACCAACAATGCCATCGGCATGTGGTCCAGGTTTAACTTTGGGGTCAAAACTAGAATGCGGAGCACTGGGAATGATCTCATATAACAAAACGTATTGAGAATAAATCAAATCCAGTTCCTGCACCCTAAAAATGGTTTGTTCTTCATTCTGCACTTTAGATGTAGAAACATCCTTTGCTATATTAGGAAATAACGACTTAAGGAACCATTCGAGGAGGAATTCGAGCGGTATAAAGGATTTAATCAACATCTTCCATCTACGCCACTCTTGGATATGGTCCGAGACATAACTGGTTGAGAAGCAATAGTACAGACATGACTCGTAGCAACATTCCAGCCAGAAGGACCACGTGAATAAGGTGGAGGGTGAACATTCGAAGAACTAGGGATAGAGGATGAAGGGACCTATGAAATAATGTACGTGTTGTTCCTTATAGTCACTTGTCTTGGATCTGGTATCCTAATAGGATCACTAACCCTAGGTCTAGTAGGAATATGTGATGTAGCTTCCACCATTGGGATGGAAGGCACAATGTGAATTGTGCTCCCAAACATCTCCACATGGTAAGGAATGAGAGTGCCCCCAGCCGTAGTGTTAGGCTCAAACTCTGACTCGACATGAAATGCCAAATCATGTGTGGGAAAACCATACTTACCATAAATACCATAACTAGTGCTTGCGGGTTCAAAATGAGTCTCATCATCTTCTGGAATTCCATATTCGTGATGCGTCAATGGGGGATCAATACTAGAGTAAGTAGGTATATCATGGAAAGTACCTATCTCATAAATGATAGGACCTAACTCAGTCAAATCAGGTGAAGGATCATAGTTAGGAGTAAACTCCCCATCTTCCACTTGAATGGGAGAAGGTGGTTCAGGAATACCTTCAACATGGTCTCCCATCGTGTGTGAATCAATGTGCAAAGTAGTCCACCTGGACTGTCTATATCTCTCTCCCAAAGGTGGAGGAGATGTAGAAGGTGGAAGTCCTGCTAAACGATGGGAATGGAAAGGAACCGCACCTGAATCCACAATGACTCAAAAAATACAAAAGACTCCCTATCTACGAAAACCCTAGGCAAGCTAACGTGCATAGAGCATACACCAATAAAATCTAAATCCAAACACAAGCAATCAAGGGTAGGATAAATGAGCTCCCAAATGAAGTAGGTATGTCTCACCTAGGAGAGGCTTGAGACTCCCATACACAACAAGCAGAGGTATGTAACCAATTATTGTGGCCCTCAGCTTCAACGCTTAAAGTGACTGTTTTGTTCAACCCCAACCTGGCTGAGACACCTGCAGAATAACCCCTACAGAGTACCCCCTCGATATCGTAGGTAAGGCCACTAAGGTCACCTCAATATAATCAAAGCTCAAGCAGATAGTCACAGGCGGGATTGACCATACGGGTAGGGTAGCAAAGCCCAAAAATCTCGAAAGAGCTCCCAGATATGAATACATTCCTGGAAATATCTCCAGTGCTACTCAGTTATGACTAGGGGTCATCCCAATCAATAACTGCTCACACTGCCTCGTGCTTAACTCCCTTTTGAGAGGAGGATCTTGAGAAACATTGGTTATACCAAGGAATTTCACACACTCACCTGGACAGACACATACATGTTGTTTTTTAGTGGTCTTGGAGAATTTACTCACAATGAACTATTCCAATACCCTAAAACCTAATCTTGTTGGTGAACCCTATCAAATAAAATAGTGTAGTTCATTTTAATTAAGCGTTGATTTTAGTTGTCTTTATTACTCAAAAGAGGTATATGGCTGTGCAAATAATGGCGTTATGACACAACATGAAGCAAAATGCACAACTAACAATCAATGCAAATGCATTGTGTCCATGAAAAACAAGGTATGCTACTACGTGAAATGCACAATTCTCTTCGAATGATAAATGCAAGCTTTCCTATATGAAATCCTGGCTAATACTTCAAAGCAAATCTAGTGCAAGTACTTTGCAAAATGCAAGATGCAATGCATAATGATAATCAAATATTTTTGTATTTTTTGAAATAAATATCAGATACTAAAGCAAAAGAATGATTCTACAACCCCTAGACTCTGCAAGCACACTCAAGCAACACTCAAGCAAAGTACTAAGGTAAAATAAATCTAATGCACTAATCCCAAAACAAAAAAATTGAAAAATGCAATGACAAGAACATTCTTCAAAATCTAATACACTAATCCCCAGGAGAGTCGCCAATTCTGTTACGGAGAGAAATTCCTATGGCTTGGGGTACCACAACAGATAGCTTGACTCCAGAAATCAATCCTTTCCAATATGCAAGAGAAATCAAATATCTAACACTAAAGGATCAGACCTCGTACCTTATTCCGGACGGTTGAAGTAGATCCCCTTTGAGCTTTCCAACTTCAGCTTGAATTGATGAATCACATCCTCAACAACAAGTAAACAAGACAAGCATACTATATATATTGGTGTCATATTTACTCTAGCATATATAATCAACAATGTATAATAATTTGAAATCATCCATGGATAAAATATTCATTCAAACATACATTATTGGACAGGAAAAGATATTTCTATTAATATAAAATCAGAGATTACAATGGATACAAACTCTGTCGACACATCTGTGAATCGGAGAAACTGAATCCCCCACTTGGGCCTCCACCACCTCACTCCTCCATCTCTCGATAGCAAGCTCACAAGCAAAAGGAAATCTTGGGAAGAACACCAAAGTGGTCCAAGGGACAAAGAGATGCAGAATCAAGCACAAGTTCTGGCAACAATGGACTATAGTTTCTTCACTCTCAATTCTCTTATGCCTTCAATGTATCCAAAGAGTTCCTTATATAGCTTTTCAAAGGGGTACTGAAAGGTCAAATCCGAGCGATCTCAAGGCATATGGAAGGCCAGAAGACAAGTGAGTCAGATCCATGCCAAGGAAAACTCCAAAAGGATTTGGATTTTGTAGACATCTCAATGTATGCGGTTTTAGGGGTCAAACCCACATATATACATGATAAGGGGTTTAAAAGTCGCGTATAGCAATTTTCACATGTTTATAGGGATGGTATAGGAAACATCAAAGGACAAAAAATGGTCCAAGGGATCTAAGGAGTTTGCAGAGGGACAGGGGAAGGCCATACAAGTGTGATTTACCCAGTGTGGTAAAATTAGCTATAACACCTGTTTTCGGACACGCGTGTCCAAGGACTGTCAGTGTGTGTCCGGAAAACATGGCACGTTTTCTAGTAAAAAAACGCCCATAATTGCTTTAAATCAAAAATTTCACTTTCTTTTTATCATTTGCAAGTGTGGAGAGGGTTCTAAAGTGTGTTTGGTGTGCAGGTGAAGAATATTGAAAGGATTTAAATGTGTAATTACTAATGTTAAATGTGCATTGATTTTTATTTCTATTGAATATTTGTAAAAATCTGGATCTATATGTCTATATTTTATATATATATATATATATATAT
>LPNX010999089.1:127995-141020 GCA_001517045.1 Pseudotsuga menziesii
ATGGTTAGTTTTTAGGTAGAGGGGGATTAGAAGAAACATATAGAGAGGGGGTATTATGTAGAGAGAGAGAGAGAGAGAGAGAGAGAGAAGCTGGGGGTAGGGGTGGAGAGAGAGAGATTGTGGGGTTAAGGATAGAGCGAGACCATAATATAAGGTATGTTCTAGTGGGTTAGAGTAGAGAGAAATGCATGGGGATTAGCGATAGGTTTTGTAGAGGAGAGAGAGAGAGAGTGAGAGTGAGAGAGGGCGTTATTAAGGGATATGGGAAGGAGAGGGGAGAGAAAGAGAGAGGGGATGAAGGTTAGTTGTAATTATGAGAGTATGATAGTTAGTGTGTGAGTCGGAGATAGGGGAAGGGGGTGTTGGGGTGTTGGGGGGGAGAGAGAGGGGTGGGTATATACTTGAGGAGTGGGTGGGTGTTGTTAGGTAGAAAGAGATGAGACAAAGAGGTGGTTGCTAGGAGGGTGATTACGGGAGAGAGGGGAGGTTAGGGAGAGAAATAAAGGTTAAGGGTATATATATAGAGAGAGATAAAGGGGTGATTACAGGAATGGGTAGGATGGGAGTTGGGGTAGAGAAAGAGATAGATATTGGGGAATATATAGGTTTATAGAGGAGGAGGATAGTTAGAGAGAACAAGGGGTAGAAAGAGAAGAGGGGGGGAAAGTGTAGTAAGCAAAATAGAGAGTTAGTGTTGCTTAGGGGTAGTGGGGAGGAGGGAGTTAAGATAGAGAGACAGAGAGAGAGAGAGATATGGGATTTTGGTTAATGGTGGGAAGGGGTTGTAAGAAACTGAGAGAGGGGGGGGTTAAGGGTTAGGGGATTATGGTGGAGATAGAGAGAGATAAAGAGGGCAAATGGTCAGTGTTAGGAGTGGTATATAGAGAGACAAAAGGGGGGGTTAAGGATAGAGAGGGGGGAGCGAGATATAGGGATATATTATGGGTGTTAGTGGGTTGATGGAGAGAGAAAGTGATGGGCATTAGGGGTAGGTGGAGGAGTCATTAACATAGAGAATGAAACAGGGTGTTAGTAAGAGAGAGAGACTCAAGGGGGAGGGGGGTAGTTATAGAGGTAGGAGTAGGGTGGAGAGTGGATCTAAGAGAAAGGGTGTTGGTATTAGGAAGTAATGGGAGAGAGAGAAAAGGGTGGGGGCTATTGGAAGCTTAAGGAGTAGGGGGTGGAGAGAGAGAGAGAGAGAGAGTAGGGGTTGATTAGGAGTAGGCAGAGGAGGGGGGTTTGCGGTAAGAAAGATATAGACACTAGGAGGAGTATTTTAGTTCAAGATAAGGGGGGTATAGTTGAGTAGTGGGGGGTTTAGGAGTAGAGAGAGAGAGAGAGAAGTTATAGGGGGAGGGGGTTATAAGAAAGAGGAAGTTATGAGTAGAGAGAGAGAGAAAGGTTAGGGATAAAAAGAAAGAGAGAGGTTTGGGGAAGAGAAAAAGAGAGAGGTAAGGGGTAGAGAAAAAGAGTGAGTGAGAGAGATGGAGGGTAGGGGTAGGGGTTGAGGAGTGCGGGGTTGTGGTTATGGAGAGAGATATAGTGGGGGTATAGATATAGGGATGTGGAGTAGGGGCTTATGGGTAGAGATATAGAGAGAGATTGGGGGGTTATGATTTTAGGGATGAGGGAAGTTAAGGAGAAGGGCTGAGTAGAGAGAGAGAGAGAGGGAGGGGTGTAGGTATAAAGGGGGAGTAATGGTGGGGACCTAGTTAGTTGGAAGGAGAAGGGGGATTATCATAACAATAGAGAAAGGGAGGTATTATGGATAGTAGAAGAGAGAGCATGATGAAATATTTAGTGGTAGGAGTAGGGAAGAGATAGAGAGGGGGATGGAGTGAAGGTTAAAGAGTTAAAGAGGGTCACTACTACATTTCGACCAAAAATTCGACAACCGTATTGTCGTATTTTCGACACTTCCCTATCGCATGTACGACACTATGATTTTTTTTAAGCGTCGGTGGATTTTCGTTGGTTATCCGACATCTTTCCAATCCGTCGGTTAAGTGACAGCGCAGTTTACCGTCGGTTAAATGTAAATCATATTGTATTTTTTTTTTCGGTGGGTACATCTTGAATCTGCATTATTGTTTTTACATATACAAAAGGAAATCAAGAAAATAATAGTAATCATGGTCGACTCTCAAATTAGCCTAATGCCTATAAATGACCTCAACATTGTGTTTCTAGCAAACGTTAGCAATAGAAGAACCACCTTCAATATACGCTTGCACTTGTATATTGGTGAGGTCACCCACAACATCCACTTTCAGGAACCCCAATCCCTTTCTTAGGAGCCAGGACACAAAATTATGAAGCTATTGTAATTTGTAACTTAAAAGTGAAATCGTGAATGAATACATGTGAATGATGTACTATATACTAGAATCTACTTTTCCCACCTAAAATTTTCATAACATACAAAATTGATATCCATTGTAGCGGTCTTCTGATCTACACCTGATACTACTTTTCCGAGAAGTAGTTCCATCGCTTAAGCGACGGTATTGTATTTTTTTTTTTTAAATTGTGTTGTTTTTTTTTTGTAAGAATAAATAGTCTCATATGTTACTCATTGAGAAACAAAACTGCCATGAAATACTAAGGACGAGATCTTATTTTCTCCAGTATTGTTAGGGTACAAACCAGCCATGGAAAACAATTACTTTCGTTTGCATCATAGAGATCCATTTAAAAATCAGCTACAATCTCTTTCTTTGGTACTTTTCCAAACTTTTATGTCAGTGATTGTTGATTTGGTAGATCATCCAACAACCCTAAATCCTTGCATCTCCTATTATTTCTAGTTAAAGTAGTCCATATTACATACTTAGTAAAACAAATACTTTTATTTACAAGCTACTTGAGTCTGGATTATTGATGGGAATGAAAATTATTATTAAGAAGGTGGCCTCCAAGAAATTTCCACCAGAATGATCACTAGTCTCAGTTTCCTGCCATTAGATGGATTGTGATGTATATAACACTAGAAAATTTTGTTGAAAATTCACACTCTCTAGGTAGGAAAATGAAACCATAAAATAAAAGCCTTAGACTGTAAACAATTTATTTGGTTAGAGGGGTCGGTAAGGGTTTTTCCACCATGGTTCTTATCCCCTTTTGATATTTAAACCCTTCTATCTAGATTCTATTGATTTGAATGACAAATATGTTACTAAAAGAGGGAATATTACTAGATGGACTTTGACTTCTCAAAGGTGAATGAAATGGACTAGGTGTAATAGTATAGCTAATCTGCAAATATGCAGCATGGAGAATATTCCTTGCACTTGCACAAGGCAGCTCTAAATCATCAGTAAATTCAGCAGTCACTCCCTTATTTTTTATCATGTCATGGGCACCTCTCTAGCTCACTAAATTTTGAACTTGAGTCACCATCATTGCAAGCACTCCACTGTGAAAGATTTGATAAGAAATAGGACATTTGTTTTGTTGGGAATATAATCTTGTTGTCCATATGACGGGAAAGCAAGAATACACTTGGTCAAACTAATAAGTAACATGTTGGGAATATAATCTTGTTGTCCATATGCCAGACAAGCAAACATACACTTGGTTAGACTGGTGAGTAACGTGTTAGATATACCCATTATGCAAGCTGTTACTGTCTTTAAAAGGTAGCAATGATTTTGTCCTTGTATATATATTATGTAACACCATGCTCGCTAGAGAAAATTCTTTCAGTAGAAAATATCCCTTTTCCATGTTGTACAATAAAATTAATTCAAACAATCTTAATAAAGAACAAATTTCATATCATTTTCCTCAACCACTAATCTCATCCATAACAGAGCAATGTACAAAATATTAAGTCTATTTTAGAACTACTTAGTCATTTTATTAGCCAAAGCAATTCATATTTCTTAAGTCGGCATAAAATACCAAAAATCCAAATTTATATACATCAGAGGAGACTCCAATTAGAAGAAAATATTTGGATGTGAGCATTACAAGCGGAACTGCAAATTGAAAGCTGCTTGTTGTAACCAACTTTTCACATGTAGATTCTGCCTTTTAGTACCTTGCACCTGCTCACTGGCCCTTTCCAAACTTTTTTAATTGTTATCTCTATTAGAGTGTATGTATTTCTATTGCTTTTGTAAATTTACTAAATTGGAAGCAAGATATGAGTAAGAATCACTATTTTCACCTTCTCCTTCCTTTTACTCAAAGCTGGATTTGAGTAAGAAACACTATTTTCACCTTCTCCTGCACTCTCTGCTTGTTTTGTCTTTCAATTGAGATGAAATGATATCCCACCTATATCCACAGCAGTTGTACCCAAATTTAAGAAATGCCATATACAAAAGTGTTACCAATAAGGTATTAAATTTTGACCTCCATACTCAATTGGCACAGATGCAGAAATGATAATGAAATATATTTTCTTTCTTATTGACAAGCACACCACAGGCAATTGATTGAATAAAACTCATAATAAACCTTTAATAGTAATTGTGGGAAGGAGAAAGGGTGATGAACAAGAAATAGTAAAATTATCTTGTTAAAGTTGTCTTAGGAATCTGAAACTACAAATGATCTCTCACTGATCTAGCAAAGGAAGCCACCAATCAACATGACCATCTCCAAATGCAGAGGCTGCATAAACCTAGTCAACATGACATGTTAGCATAGCTACCTAACAATAGATGGGTAGTGGACCCACAATTTTACTGGCCAAGGGATAAACGTAGGGTGAAAAGAAAAGAGACCATTCTTCTCCCAGCAGAAAAAGAAAAATAGAGTAATTCATAGCTGAAACGTTGTAGCAGACTCTAGACCATCAGTATGCAGTCACAGTATCCAAATGCACTATGAATCTGAGATAGAGAGCTCGGTAATCAATAATCTACTTTAATAAAGAAGAGTATCAGTTTCCCAATGAATATTTTATTTCCAAAGAGGGTTTTATCCATGTAAATGCCAGTGTTACTGTGTGCATGTTGTCTTTAGTTTCTTCCTCCGGCCTTTTGATTCAATTGGGAAATGCCTAAGCATAAAGAAAATCCTGCAGCAAGGACAAACAAAACAGACAATTCCCCCTCTTCTCCTCCTGGACAATTTATGGATAACAATCAGCCTCTAGGTTGTACAGGTCAAGAGACAATAACTGACGGATCTATGGCTCTCCTCATGAGTACCTGTTGTAACTTTTAAGTGTTTCAAAACACTATGGGTGATAATAAGCTAGACAAATGAAGTTATCTGTATAATTCTATCAAAAGCAGAGACAGTTTTAAGAACTGCTGCAAATATAGTCTTAGCTATGTGTAATATAACTTCCCAAACTATCGCTAAACATGTCTGAAAAGACAACCATAAGACAACAACAAACCTTTTTTCAATTTGATCTAAATAGCTACAAAGAAAGGCCACTTACCTGAGGGAATGATATGACTTTCTTTGGCACAACCAAGCAAGCTGCCTTGGATGATGTATCAACTGCATGTTGTCTAAGAAATGACACACAGTTTGTTAAAGTGTTCAGTGACTCAAATGCCTAGAAACAAACAAATTAAAATCAAAATGATGATTCATAGACAATTTGAGCAACATACATTAGCATATCTCTAGAATGTATAAGGGCAGTTGTCTAGACTGTAGAACCCAATAATTGAAAATAAATCTTAAATTGTTTTATTTTGATCTTGCATGACTCTGTTATAGCGATTAAGATTGAAATCAAATAGCATTTGACCAAAAAACATGAAGCTTAGCAGTTTCTTAAAGTATATTGTGATCTATTTCTATATTCTAATATTTTCTGCAATGTTTGTTTAGTCTCACATAGAAGGAACTGTGAAAGAAACCTAAATCAGAAGAAGATTATTTACTATACTTGTCAAATCCGTTATTAACAAGTCAACAAGACAAACAGTCAAAACAAAATATATAGACCACTTCTAATAAAAAAAATTAAAAAGTAACTATATTAAAACAAAAGGTACAGCCAGCATTTTTCAAGTTACTAGACTAAAACAGAAGGTACAGAATACCCTAGTTTGATATTGCCTCCAAATCTCCTTCAGACAGCTTATGTGCCAAGACCCACATCATGTATTCTTGAGCACCATTTTAAGATGTTAAAATTATAGAATATGGCATTCATAGATTTCCTTCTTACTAGAATTACCATAGAAAGCATGTTATGACAGAAAACACATGGTTCAAAACTTCAATATTCCATTCAGTAAAAATCAGAATTTGCATATACACAATAGCAAAAATCACATAACAGCAAACTGAGATAACATGAGATAACTTTATTTATGTCCATGAATGACAGAGAATAGGCCAATTGGACTAGAAAAAGTAAACATTGGAGAGTGAGATTGTCAAGATTATTCCTAGATACTAAACGGTGAAAAGATACAAAATTCAAGAACAAAAATGATAGATGCTGAAAAAGGGTGAACCAGAAAGGTAAGCCCTGGAACAAGAGAAGACACTACCAAATATCAGAAATACAAGTAAAAGGTAAACCCTGGAAAGAGAGGAGACACTACTAAATGTCAGAGAGAGAAGGATACAAAAAAATAGACAATAGGAATCATTGTCATCATCAATCACTATAAAGGAGCTCATCCAAAACATGAAAATGTCTCTTAGTAACCACCTAAACTGATAGGCCCCAGTAGGGAAAGACTACAATGAGAATGGGAGCATTCCATCAAAACTACCCTGAAATCCAAGGCTGATTCATTTTCTCAAGTCTTCAGGTGGTTACATGAAAGGTGGTTAAAAATTCATAAATTTAAACGATGACTAATCTGATTGAAAGTCATCACAAATTTGACTTTATTACAAAATAATATTTCTAACTTGAACTCTTAATGTAATAAGCATGACCATTAAATATTCAACACTATCACCCTCTCTTAGTGGTCATACTATGGATACCAAACTTATGTCTAAAATATACAAACTATCTAGACCAAGATGTTGCTTGGCAAATACTCTACTGTGTGCTCTTGAGTTGCAATGTATTACAACTCTATTTCTTCATTCTCCTACAATTGTCAAATGTAGTGGTAATGCACTGCCACGTCCTTTGTTCTCTCATGGAAAACATGATCCTTTGACAACTTCAAAACATTTTGATTATCAGAGTGAATGTAATGTCCCTACTTGGAAATTTGGGAAAGAGTGCTTTTTGGCAGCGTTTCTCTTTACCAACCAGGGAACATTCATCAAGTATCCAAAGCAGTGAATCTCTATCAGCTTCTATTGAGGGCATGAACATCCTTATCCTTGATGATATGCCCATTCAAACATTGGGAGAGCAGATCATCAGTTATTAGGGTTGCGTGGGAAATATAGAAGGTGTGGATAGTCTCATTCAGTCAAACTAAACTAGTGACTACCCATATATCTACTGACTGGTCATTCCCAGAAATCATGGGCATCACTGTGTATGGACTGGTGTATTTATTCTTTGTAAGGAGAAGAAATCACCCTTAGGTTGTTGCATGGCAATTTGTGGAGGGTGGATCCTTGGGCTAGGATTTAATCATACAAATTCAGTGACCTCTCATCTATATCAGCCTCCAACTTCTAGTAGGCTGGGCATGACCTCTCTATATTTGGGTGTCATCACATGCAGGATTCTGCCCATAAACTACACCATCCTGTTTATACATAGATCTGCTACAGACATCTTCCAACTGGAATTATTGATACTACAATGTTGGTTCATCAAATCGTGGACATTTCTGCCAGGCTTATACCATTACAAGAGGACAGCAGCAGTCATTCCAATCAGTTATCCATTGTTAAAGAGATCTAATTCAACATTCAAAAACTTAAAAAGGTGTGAACTACTACAGTGTATTCCATCTCTGCCAGGATTATACCATCGCAAGAGGATAGCAGCAGTCATTCCAATCAGTTATCCATTGTTAAAGAGATCTAATTCAACATTCAAAAACTTGAAAAGGTGTGAACTACTACGGTGTATTCCATCTCTATGCTGGATTACAAGTTTATGCATGATAGACATCAAAGCTTCAAGGGAGCCATACCTTCATCCTTGAGAGTTGGACCTATCAGATTTAGACGTAATCAATTTACTGAAGATTATATTCAAGCGTGTGGTAGTGTTTTCCTGTGATAGCATACTTCTACAAACTTCTATATTCAGATCTGATTGTGTTTAAAAGATACTACAGCCATCAAAAGCACTCTATTAGCACTGTCTAAGGTCAGATATACTTCATCATTGGTATCTAGTTATCACCTATTTTATTTGAAGTAATTCTGTTGCTAGTCTTGAATACATATTACATATATTTTCTGCCAAAGTTAGTACTCTTGATCATTGGGTTTATACTGTTTATTTTGGCATGATACTTGTGAGTAAATAAATTGTCACATGTACCTTGGAAACAAAACCCCCACAATATCTCAACAAACCTAAACAATAGAATAAATATCAGTTTGGGATATTACATTGTATTTACAGATTTGGGATTAAGGTGGAACTCTTTAGCAACCAATTCTTTATTGTGGAAGAGTTTGATGTTTTGATGTGGAATTTTCTGAATAAATTTGCCTCAGGCATATCGCCTACCAAAGCAATCTTCTCTTTTACTTCTTTGATTCCATGCCCATTGGATTGAAGTACTGGTCCGCAAAATACATAAAGACAATTTTAATCATTAATTTTGAATGGTTTACTTTTACTTGCAAATCTGCAACATTTTCTCGCAGATCTGAAGTGATTTATTGCAAATTTACAAGGGCCAAATACTGACTGAATATTATTGCATGTAAATCTGATCATTACTTGTTCCTCTCAAGTGTTTAGCAACATAAATGATAAATATACAAAATTTTAGAGATTTTTAGCAGATTTATATCACAGATTTGAAACCTTTTGCAAGGTACACTTGGAAATTTTTTAATTCAGATGTTTCAGGATCCCTAAGCGTTCATTTGATTCCCTTGCGACTAAATTCTCATGGAATATTTCAAGTGATAACGAGTACTTGGGAATCCCATTTGATATGCAGCTTTCTCTTGTTACTCAATGGTGGTGGATCATGGCCAAGTTTGAGAAGAAAATCCAAGTTTAATGCTACATTGATCTTCCTCTTGCAAGAAAAGTTATGAATGTTGACAGGAAACAAGAAACTGAACACATTTACTTTTCCACTTTCTTGCCCCATTCTCAAGCAGCTTACAAATGGTTTAAATGCATCCTCAAAAGCTTTCTTTGGGGCAAGCAGGGTGAGGCAAAAGGGCTTCCAATGGTGACTTGGTATATTTGCAAGTTGCTGAGAGATCAAAGGGCGTTGGGGCTTCCTAAGAAAGAGTACAAGGGGCGGCACTTGATGGTAAATGGGTAGCGAGTGCAATCAAGGGGGAGGCAGCTTAACAAGTTTTTAGTTTGGCACTAGAATCAATAAGATCAACAAATCCTGGGCGTTAAAGACCCTTTCTAGTTGTCTAACATAAATGGGAAGGCTTATGATTTTGTGAATTCAGGTTCTCCCACACTTGAGGGCATGTCGGTTGTTTGGCAAATTGGGATAAATTCTTGTCTAGGCAATCTGGGAGAACTCAGGAGGCCTAGGATTTGGCATCACAACCAATTTGGGCGTTCCTATCTCCTAGTGGTCAAGTTGGTACTTCCACTAGGTTTCCTCGTTGGAGGAGTCTTCTTGTAGAAGGATTTGTGAAACCGTTAGAATAACAAGGCCACACCTAGCATGCCCTTAACTAGGCCCAAAATGTTAGATTTTCTTAATATTATAGCAATATATATTAATTGCATTTATCAATAGGATCACTAGAAGATAGACAAAGCACAGAACAATAACACGAGTATTTTTCACTCAGGAAACCCAAATGGGAGAAAACCCAGCAACCTTTGTCTAGAAATGATAATTCCAGTTCTTCCTAGGAGTCACAAAATGCAGATGACCTAAAAATATTATTTTAGTCCCCACAACTTTATTTTCTAATTCAATGCAAGAGAGAAAAAATAGTAGGCAATAACTGAGATCAGATCAATAATGGAAAGCTATTATGTTGTAAACTAATAACACAAAAAACCTTACTTCACTTTCATCATGTATATTTCCATAGTTCAAACACACAAGGAGACAAGAAGGAATAAGAAACACAAATGATAACGAGATAAAGGAGAATGAAAAGAAAGTTCTTACCTTTTCCACATTTACAACCATGGCAGCATCCTCAGAGCGATCCTTTACTTTGTCAAAGAGAAAAGTAACCCTAGAATCTACCTGCCCATTTCCATGCCATTTTTTTACTTCTACCTCTATTATATCTGTAATAAATCTAAAAAGCTCTTCTCCACTTGCCTCAGACCCAAATTTTTGAACCTGCAGTGGGGGAACAAAACCAACTTTCCATTCAACAACTAGCATTGGTAGAAAGCACCAGATGACAACTGATTTAGCCCTTTAAAATGTGTAACTCCCAAAATTGAATCCTACCCACTGTAAACTCTGATAAAATTCAAAAAATGAGAAGTTATTCATCCAGCATAAGACCCATTGTTTGTTAAGAATTGTAGTATTATATGTATTCCTTGTTCTTTTATGTGTATTCATCCAGCATAAGACCTCCCAAGCCTTTGAGAACATGGATACCAAAAAAAACATGAAGTCATATTTGATCCCTATGCTCAAAATCTATTGAACCATGAAATCAGGTTTAATCCCTACGCTCAAAATCTATTGAACCATTTAGGTATCTAAATCGAAATCTGTTGAAGCATTTGGATATGTCAATCAAAACCCTTTGGATCGTTTAGATTTCATGGGTGTGTGAATCAAAACCTATTGAGAATTTTGTATGTCAGTAAAACCCATTGAAGTATTCAGGTGTCGTGGTAGAATCCACATTGTGCCCACAGAATAAATAAAATCTTCTATATAAAAAGAGAAAAGAAGAAAAAACCCAATAACACCAATGCAGTGGAGTACCAACGTACAATTTTCATTAACCAAATCACTAACTAGATCTACGGCCGCAACAAGGGAATAAGCAGCACAGAGTGCATAATAAATACCATCCTGCCACTTCAGGGATTTGCTAACTTCATCCCACCAATATGAGGCCGCCTTTAACTGTAAGAAACCTTCCTGGAAAAAACTATGCCAGAAGAACACATCCCTACCCATGGTTTTCAAATACAAAATTCCTTCTAAAGTTACCAAGCAACTATAGATTTATTCTGAGGGTCGAAACACTTGGAGATGGCCAGATTTCTAGGGCTATTAGCTTTAAGAGGTTAGTTGCTTGCATCAATGAAGAAATCATCGAATGAGTCATTAGTGGGATGAACACCATTCAAATGGTTGAACTAACGCGCCGTCGCTTAACCGACGGTTATTGGAATAGCCGTCGCTTAAGTGACGCTTGTGGCCACATTTACAAAAAAAAATGTATCCTTGTGATTTTTGGTAA
Organism: Pseudotsuga menziesii; assembly: GCA_001517045.1. Taxonomy (NCBI): domain Eukaryota; kingdom Viridiplantae; phylum Streptophyta; class Pinopsida; order Pinales; family Pinaceae; genus Pseudotsuga; species Pseudotsuga menziesii. Next base: position 139,456 of record LPNX010999089.1, read on the forward strand.
GTTTAAAAAGAGAAATCCACGTGTCGTCGGATTTTTCCGTCGGATTTTGGATCGAAATGTAGTAGTGGGTGTTGTTTAGGGTGGAGAGAGAGAAGGGGTGGGGGGAAGTTAGTTGTATGGGTTGGAGTATGGATGTGTGTGTTTTTGTGTTAGAGACAGAGAGAGATATTAATGGGGTGTTAGGGTTAGGGGGAGAGAGAAAGGGGTGGGGGTTATGGTAGGGGATGAACAGGGGATTAAGATAGATAGATAGATAGATAGATAGAGAGAGAGAGAGAGAGAGAGGTCAGGGGGGATAATTAGAGGTACATGGGAGGAGGTGGTTTGGGGTGATAAATAGATAGACATTAAAAGGTTTAGCATTTTGTGAAGGATTAGTGCAGCTAGAGAGAAGGGGGGTATAGTTGACAAGTCTGGGAGTGTCAAGTAGAGAGAAAGAGAGAGAGAAAGAGAGAGAGAGAGAGAGAGTTAAGGATATGAGTATGGCATAGAGAGAGTGGAGTATGGTTAGGGAGATAGAGGGATTAGGGGTAAAGAGAGAGATAAGGAGAGAAGCTGGATGTTAGGGGGTTGGGGGATAGAGAAAGTGGTTAGGGATATGTGGATAAGTAGGGAAGAGAGAGAATGAGAAAGGATGTTAATAAAAGGGAGAGGATGGGGAAGAGAGAAGGAGGGAGGATGGGTGTTACTTGTAGGTGTCAGAGAAGGGGTTTAAGAGAAAGAAAGAGAGACAGTGGGTGTTAGCGAGTAGGGGAAGAGATAAATGGGATGGGGGTTATGGGTAGGTGGAGTAGGGGTTTTAGAGAGAGTTAGGGTTGGGGAAGAGAAAGAGATAAATGTTAATAGGGTTGGTGAGTTGTAGGGAAATCAGGAAGAAGTGTAGTATATTTGAGTAATTTGGGGGTTTATATTAGAGAGAGAGAGAGATAAGGAGGGGTTACTAAGGGGGAGACAGATAGATAGTGAGAGATGGGAAGGTGATTAGTGGTAGTGGGGAGGGGGATTATAAGAAATATATATATATATAGGGGGGTGAAATGTTATGGGGACTACGAGAGATAGAGAGAGAGAGAGAGAGAGAGAGAGAGAGAGAGATGGGGGAGTGCTTAGTGGTACTAGTAGGAGAGATACCTTCGAGGCGAGGGGGGTTTGATATTGACAAGGAGCTTAGGGATAGAGATAAATAGGGAGTGAGGGAGGGTGGTTATTAGGGTGTTTGGAGAGAGAGAAAGGGGTGGTATTTAGGGGTAGGTGGAGTAGGGGAGATAGACAATGAGATATGGTTTTATTAAGGAATAGGGGTAGGAGGAGAGTGCAAGAGAGAGGAAGGAGGGCATTTAGTTCTAGGGGTTTGAGTTTAAGAGAGAGAGAGAGAGAGAGTTTACAAAGAGAAAATTGTCGGGGTTAGGGATAGGTGGAGTAGAGGGGAGAGAGGGGGAGGAGAGAGGTTAGTTGTAGGGGTCAAACTATGATGGTGAGTTAGTGTGTGTGTGAGAGAGAGAAAGAGAGCGGGGGAGTGTTAAGGAGTATGGGGAGAGAGAGAGGGGGATGGGGGTTAGGGGTAG